>PVJA010040902.1:0-18176 GCA_004027025.1 Myocastor coypus | reverse complement strand
GTGTGTGTGTGTGTGTGTGTGTGTGTGTGTGTGTGCATGTGTGTGTATACAGGCCAACAGCACAGTCAAAGTAGAATCTGCATTCATTTCACAAAGACTGTTTTCACTGCCATCAACCCAGAACTAAAAGTGTTCCTCCCTTTTATTTTAGTCTCATTCACTTAAATCTGTCCACAGTTTCCAGAAGCCCTTTTTTTCATAAAAAAAGAATTGAGTCTTAATGTATTTCTTAGTTATTCAGAATGCAAGAAACAGCTTCCCTGCAGTCTAGGTCCATTCCCTGGGGTTTTCATGCTACACAGGCAGGCAGGCCTCTAAGGCTTTAGGGTACTGCCTCCTCCTCTAAGCAGTTAGTGAGATTCTCCACATCAAGAATTGCCCTGAAACAGAAATTTGGGCATCCTGGAGGCTTGTTAAAAATGTAGAATCTCAAGGATCCACTTCTAGACCTCCTGCCAGAATCCTTATTTTAATAAGACTCTGTGCAAACATTTGTCTGCAGAGCAGTTTGAAGAACACTGGCCTGGACAGCTTGACCAAGCAGTAACTTTCAATAATATCTAAGTCTCTCTCAGTTCAATGCATTACCACCCAAGCCCTGTTTGAGTCTGTTTGCTCCTGATCCTGTACCTTCTGGCTCAGCTCCTCTCTTCCTGGTTTTCCCACATTCACTGCAGAGTGGCTTTGAGTTACAAGGTAGTCCAGTACCTTCCTAGGGGAAAAGTCATCTGGTTTTAGGGCCCTGCCTGAGGCAGGAAGGAGCAGGGGTGAGGTCAGGCCTAAGCAGGAGATGAGGCTATAGGAGCAAAGGGCTTCTCTCTGAAGACCCAGATAAGGCTGGGAAAGCATGGGAACTGACTGGAAAGGATTTTCATGCACACAAGGAATTTAGCTTCATAATGTAGGGACTAGGAGAGCAGTGGTAAGTTTTTTGCTATTTACAGAGAAATGGCATCATGAAAGATGGCCACACTATACGGAAGACTGGAGTGAATAAGACTAGCATGAGGGACAAGGGTTAGGAAGGCTTGAGAGATGATGACGGTAGCAACCAGACTAAGGGGAAGCTCTGGGAGGGTGTGGAACTGAGACTATGACACATGGGGCATTTGAGAGCAAGCTTTCTCTGATGTACTCACTCATGAATATATATACTGAATCACCGGATATCCATAAAGCACTTCTATGCTCCAGGTACTATTCTAGCTGGGAGAGATAACTCAGTGAATAAATAAATAAATAAAAAGATAAAAAAAAAAAAAAAAAAGACAAAAAGGGCCAGTGAGATAGCTCAGTGGTCTAAAGTGCCTGCTTAGACAAGCATAACTGCAGAGACCACGGTTTGATCCCTGGCACCACATGCTACGTCAGCTCCACCCTGACCCAGGCTGAGCCAGCCATAACATAAATAAATAAATTTTTTTTGAAAAAGACAAAAAAATATCAAATAGTTGACAGGAAAATAAAACCCTAAAAGAATATTTCATACTAAGTGGAAATTAGGTGAAGTTGAAAATTCAGTATTTCTACATATGCCTTTTTTTTTTTTTTTTTTTTTTTTTTTTTTTTTTTTTTTTTTTTTCCGGTACTGGGAGTCAAACTCTGGGCCTTGTGCTTGCTAGGCAGGTGCTGCACCAATGAGCTATATCCCTGGCTCTGTACATATGTCTTAAAGCTGCCTCCCTACATTTTAAATTTGTTTTAACAATTTTTCCATATATATAGTATACTCTAGCCTAACTGTATGTACAAATAGACTGTAGCCCACCCTTCGTAACAAGGAGCCAAGTAGGCCATTGTTGTTCAAACCATCTTCAAATAAGACTGAAGAGAGCTGTAACCAATCAGACTGTCCCTATGCCTCACTTCCACTTTTGTACATCACTTCCTTGTCTCTGGCTTTGTGTGTGTGTATGTGTGTGTGTGGTACCAGGGATTGAACTCAGGACCCTGTGCTTTCCAGGCAAGCACTTATTCTACTGAGCTATCTCCTCAGCCCTTCTCTCTGGCTTTAAATAAAACCTGGCCATCGTACAGATTCAGGTATCCTGAACCATTTCTGATCCAGGCCCCAGCTTGATCTGCAAAACTAGATTTGCTATAATTTTGTCTTTTAAGGGTGTCTACAAACACAGATTTATTGGCATACAGCCATTCACACTTATTTATATATTAGCTGGGCTGCTCTCATACTGCAAAAGTAGACGTAACTGTGACTGACCATAGGACCCACAAAGGCATCCTGCCCCTCATAGGAAATGTTTGTTGACCCCTGTTAGGGTGGATGGCATGACCAGGTTACCAGGAGGGAGCAGGGCAGTATGTGGTCACTCAGAGTGATCTTGAAGGCTTCTCTGAAGAGCTATCATCTGGGCTGAATGAAGTCTCAAAGGGGCCGGTCGTTCAAAGTTTGAAGGAGAATTCCTTCAGGTAGAAGACACACAGTGCAAAGGGCCTGACACAGAAATAAGTTTACTTAAAGGAAAATCAAAAGCCTCTTGAACAGTGAGGCTGAAGTGGCACAAAAGGAAGAATGACTATGGCTAGTCAGTCAGAAATACACCTGAGACCTGAGATTGGCCTCAGAGATGGGAGAACAACTGAGCCCTCAACCTGGGACATATGACACTAACTCCTGGCAGACAGTGCCAGAACTGAGTCATAGTACTGACAGTAGGTAGAAAACCCAACTGTTGTCCACAGAACACTGAAGAAATGCTTGGGGTGGGAATTCCCTGCCTGCCACTATCTGGCCACTGGAGCTCAGATCACAATGCCATGAGGTATGGAGATTTGGTAGTCTGAGTATTTTGAACCAGAGGAGCATCAAAGGTTTCAGAAGCAGCTTCAGAATCTAGGTTTCTCTGACTTTCCACTCTCCTGCCTCTTACCCCTCTTGGTTTCTCTTAAAGTCAGTCACAGAAACCAGAATTCCTCTTTGCTATGCCAGGCCATGAAAACTGGAAAATCTCTCCTGTCCAAAATAAGCCACAGGCTTAGTAGTTACTCTAACCTTCCCCTATTTTCCTGTGCAAGCAATGGCCATAAGAAGACCTTTGACCTGTATGACAGATGATCACAAGACACCATTCCAGAGGGGCCCCACCCTGTACCCAAGGGAAAGGAATGCTACACAGAGTCCAAGGAGAATCTGAACAGATGGGTCTTGCCGGATCCCCTCCCTCAGTTACTATCATTAAGTCAAATCCTGTCATCCAGTTGCATTTCTATGGCAGCCCATTCTTCATCAAATCCCAAGCATAAAACCAGCATTTTCTTTGGGAGGGATTTTTTTTTTGGGGGGGGGGACCAGGTTTAGAACTCACGACCTTGCACTTGCCATGCAGGCACTTGTGCCATGGAGCTATCTCCCCAGCCCTGGGAGTTCTTCATTTCTAAGGGTTTCTGTGTCATGCAAAACTCTAAGTAAATAAATGAAGGTTGCTATGCTTTTCTTTTGCTTTTTTGTTACAGGAGTAATGGCTGTGAGCTTTATAATCTATCACACCTTCATACAGTACCAAAACAAAGTGTTAAGTGTTAACTCTCTGGATCCAGAAGGGACTTGTTCCAGGACTCAGACACCCAAATCCCTGGATGTTATGTCTTCTTATATAAAATGTATAGTAAATGCCTATAATCTGTACATTTCCTCCCATGTAATCTAAATTGCCTGGTATTGTAATACCTACCACAATGTAAATGTTATACAAATGCTGTTATACAATATTGTTTAGGGAATAATGACAAGAAAAAATGCATACATATTTGATGCACAGCCAAAGTTTGTTAAAAATATGTTTTCAATCTGTAGTTAGTTGAATTCATGCATGTAGAACCTGTGGGCATGGAAGGCCTAATACACGGAGAAACACAGTTTATTCTCCCCTTCATTTGGTGCCATAGGCTCACAGAACATGGTTTAGGGAAGGGAAAGGATGGAAGGACAGGAGATAAGGAGCCTTTGATTACTGGGTGGCCATGCAGAACAACACAATGCCGACTAGCTACTAAGGGAAAAACTACTGCCGGACTTTAGATACTAATCCAACTACTGGGAAACTGGTTCACAGTGTGCAGAAGGAAATGTAAACTAAGAAATAAGAAATAGTAGTCAATCCCCTTTTCACTGTTATCTGCAATAGCTAAAACATAATTAAAGGAGAGAGCTGGGTTGGGTCTTGATGCCACGCCACTCAGTTTTTTGGTAAGTCTGGGCTTTGGCCATCCCAAAGGAAAAAGTAGGTCAGGACTATAGAAAGTGCCACCAAGGATTCTGGCCATGAAGAAGGTAGCACATGTGGGAAGAGGGAAAAAGCTTCCTGAGGAGCTTTCGCACTGGATTCAGACAGTCACCAATCTAGGGGCGCTGTCGTTGGTTTTGGATAATGAAGAATAGAAGAGCATAGTGTACAGGGATGTGCCTAACTCCAGAGGTCACTGTGGAACCATCACAGATGGATGCACCTGGTCCAGACATACACAGAAGAATGTTTCAAAGAGAATATCAGTGCACTGGATAAAAACCACTGTAAGGCCTGTCCTTTTCCCCATAGAGATGCCAAGTGGAACTGTGTGGGTAAAACAGCTGCTCTGCTTTCTATGGAAGCCATGTAGCACCAAATTTATGATAACTTGGGTATTCATCCACAGAATGCACCATTAGCCTTGTTATGCGAAACATTGAGATTAACACAAGAACAGAAGGCACAGAATCAAGGGACTGCTCTTAGCCAACTGGAAATTGTTGAACAGTTATTTTAAAATAAGGTGAACGAAACAAATACTGAAGCAAGTAAAGCCATATGGTCATGAGCAGAGCTCTCTGACTTTTGTGGGTCTCAGCCCTGCCCCTACCTTTGTCTGGAGACCCATGCTCCACACTTCCTAAATGACGAATGGAGATGCACGGTTACCCTCTCTCTCCCTCAGTGTAGTGCTTTTTTTTTTTTTTTTTTTTTTCAAACTCACAAATTTGCACTTGCCAGGCAGGCACAATGCCACAGAGCTATCTCCCCAGCCCCAAAGGCAGCTCGAAAGCCGGTTTTTTTTTTTTTTTGTACAGGGTCTGACTACTGACTGTTAAGTGATCCTCCTGCTTGTACCTCCCGAGTGCTAGGATCACAGGTGCAGGGCACCACCATGCCCAGCCTCCATCACCGGTTCAAGAACAGGCTGGCCTCCATCGCACGGCAGGCAGGGCCAGGAACCGAACCCTGGCCCCTGCACTTCCCTAAGCAAGGACTTAATCCCCTGAGCTATACAGTTGGCTCTCCTCAATGTAGTTCTTAAGGGAGTTGAATTGAGCTGCTGATTGGCTGACAATGCAGGTTGATACAGCCTTTAGGAGCCAAGGCCCTCCCTTTGCCTCTGTGTAGTTCTTTTTTTTTTTTTTTTTTTGTCTTTTTGAGACAGGGTCTCGCTATGCAGTTGAGGCTGGCCTTGAGCTCACTTTTGTAGCCCAGGTTGGTCTCGAACTCACACCAATCCTCCTGCCTCAGCCTCCCAAGTGCTGGGATTACAGGCGTGAGCCACCACGCCCGGCTTCTGTGTAGTTCTGGAATAAATTACAGGAGAACAATCAGGAGAGGGGGAGTCTCCCCCAAAGTGACAACCTTTAATACAAACATTTCCACTCCTTTTGACTCCACCAAGAAGTAGAAAGACTGAGCAAAACCTATTGGAAATACTGAAAGATATTTACTTAAGCCTGAAATATTTTACAAAAAAGGAAAAAAGTATCCTACTTAAAAACCAGGTGCTGTAGTCAGTTTATTTTAACATGCCGACAGTACACAGTATAAATAAAAACTACTTACATAGAGGCAGGTGCTGTATATGTATTTAAATTTTGCAACAGCTGTTGTGTGTTTACTTTTTACTAGCACCAAATGAGTTTCTAAATAGACAACAGAAACGAAGACAGAATGGGATACTCCTAGTCCTTCTCATTAGCTATCAGACTGTACATGTAATTTAGCCCACATAACTGCTTTCTAGCAGTGTCTGGCTCCTTGTAAGTCCCAGGTGACTCTGAAAGGAAAGGAACAGAGAGGAAAGGAAAGAACTGTCTCCCCGAATCACTGTACCTCTCTTCTTAGCTACACAAAGCGCCCATCCCCCAGGAATGCAAGGCCCTTCTCCTAGAAGCTTCCTCTAGGAAAATCTTGCATCATGGTTCCCACCTGCCCTGCGGTGCCCGGCTCTCTACAGAGCCACCACCGGAACCTGTGCTCTCTGCTTCCTTGATTCCCTTGTTCTCTCGGCTGAGGGCCTTCCTACAGTACCATAAACTGAACAGTGTGACCAGGCCCATAATGACTCAGACTTTGGACTGAGGTTTTAAAAGTTGCTCCTCAGAGAGGGGGGAAACACAAACAGCAACTGTGTTTCAGTTTTTAACCTCTACAGGATGCAAGTGCACTCACATGTCAGGGGCAGTTCAAGTGACCCCAAAAGCACCAGGACTCTTTCAAGATGGAAGGGCAAAGATGCAAAGAAATGCATTTCTTGGTGGGTGATGGCTAAAAAACCTGGGGTGTACAGTGTGTGAGTAGGGGACTGCCATTTCCTAACAATGTCACAACTCTATTAACCAAGGCTCGGGATAGAACCTTAGATGCAGTTTTAGAACTTTTAGAAAATCATTTGGGGGTCCTCAGGGCATGCTGAGATGACAGTTGAGACTGAGTGTTGTTACCCATGCCTGTAGTCCCAGCTCTTGGGAGGCTGTAAACAGGTGGATGGTTAGGAGTCCAATCTAACAGTGAGACCCTGAACACCCTGTAAACTTTTCCCTAAAATAAAATAAATAAAAAAAATTTTAGCCGGGCGTGGTGGCTCACGCCTGTAATCCCAGCACTTGGGAGGCTGAGGCAGGAGGATTGACGTGAGTTCGAGACCAGCCTGGGCTACAAAAGTGAGCTCAAGGCCAGCCTGAACTGCATAGCAGGACCCTGTCTCAAAAAAAAAAAAAAAAAAAAAAATTTAAAAGTCAGTTGGAACCTGAATGTGAACCTATGTCAATAGTAGTTACAGAGGGGAAAATAAGCTGTACATGAGTACAACCTACTTCAGGCAAGACTACAGGAAATAATTTACAGTGGATTCACAAAGAAAAATTAGATATGCTAAGAGAACATCTCTTTTATTTTCCAGGTAACCGTCCACAAGAGGAGCTGTCCTTGGTGTTGTTGGCAGTGTGTAGAGTGCTGTATCAGCCAGGTGATGACTCAGCTTCTTAAGCCTTTTTGGGGGACAGCAGGAAAGCAGAACACCAAGGACCTCTGATTTCAGGTACAGTTTGGTAGGCCATTTACAGACAACAGTGTGGGGGCTTTCTCCTCTCTCATAGAATTTGGAATGCAGGAAAAGTAGTGTTTCTTTTTTTTTTCCCCATAAACATTAGAAAGTAAAATCAGCAAATAGCCATCCAAATGAAGATATGCAAACTCATGTCAATGAAAACAAATAGCCCCTGTAGAAGCAGGCTTGCTAAAAGGTATCGGCATGTTTATTTAAAGAAAAATTGTACTCACCAGCCCTGCAACACTCAGTCTCAACTGTCATCTCAGCATGCCCTGAGGACCCCCAAATGATTTTCTAAAAGTTCTAAAACTGCATCTAAGGTTCTATCCCAAGCCTTGGTTAATAGAGTTGTGACATTGTTAGGAAATGGCAGTCCCCTACTCACACACTGTACACCCCAGGTTTTTTAGCCATCACCCACCAAAACTGGCACCAAGACTTACTTCAAAATATTCACCACCCACCGGGGCGCTGGCACACACCAATAATCCCAGCACTTGTGAGCCGGAGTTTGAGGCTAGGCTGGGCTACAAAGTGAGCTTAAGGCCAGTATAAACTGCAGAGCAAGATTCAATATCAAATAGACGACCCCCCCCCCCCCCCCAAAAAAAAAAAAAAAAAAAAAAATCACCACACCACTGTCCTAAGGAGGGCTAGACATATCCCCACTTCAAAAATGAATTGTACCCCTCCAGTCCTCCAATACTTATCTAGTTTCCTGTATGACAACTGAACTTTGGTATAGAATTTGGCTTCTTATGGGATTCTGGAGGGTGATGATTTTTGTATTCATAATAATCTTTTTAATGTACATAGACACTGTGTGTGTGCATGTGCGTGTGTGTGTGTGTGTGTGTGTGTGTGTGTGTGTGTGTTATAGACCTGTCCCTGAGGACTGAACTCCTCTTTTTTTGGTACCAGGAATTGAACTCAAGACCTTGTGCTTGCCAGGCAGGCGCTTATGCTGCTGTGCTATCTCTCCAGCTGAACCCCTTCTTGGTGCACTGACAATACAGTTTCTCTGTAGTGAATTCACCCTGGAACAGACACTGTCCTTAAGACTAAAACTTAACTCAGGTGGCCTCCACTCAAGTCCACAACACTGACCCGCATGCCGGGATGCCAAGACACTCAATCTGAGCTTTTGTCGTGAACGGATTTGCTGTCCAGAGCACCCTCTCACTTGGGCAAGTTCTCTTTTCTCTGGAAGGTCACACGAGAGTGAGTCAGTCACTATTTTTCTTTAGCACACGGTTTCATTTTACATCCCACAGGATGACAAATTTAGACTTTTGGCCTGGGATTGGCAGAGGGTGTGATGGGCCCCACCCAAGCACTAAAAGACTTCCAAAACTGCCTATGAAATGGGAACATGAAAGCAAGCCTTTTTTCTCTTTTGGGTGCTTAGATCCTTCTAGAGCAAGTTTTGTTGTGGTGAGGGGATTTCAGAGATTATAAATATATTCAAAGCTTTATTCAAAGTATATTATATAAACTGTATAAATGTCAATTTGGAAACCTGTGTCAAATAAAATTGCTTAGACTGCGCCCCTCTTAGGTTCTGACAGATTGGAGTAAAAGTGAACTCATGCATGCCAAGTGCCACATAGATAAACCAAAACTTCAAGAAATAGGAAATCTCCAAAAGTGCCAGTTTTTCAAAAATAAAACAGGAAATTCCCAGCAAACAGTCAAGAAAAAAGTCCCTTCAACTTGAGCTAGAGCAATAAGAATTTCTCTGGGGCTGGGGAGATAGCTTGGTGGTCTAAGTGTCTGCTTGGCAAGTACAAGGACTGGGGTTTGATCCCTTTATCACATGCTATGCTAGCCCCATGCCAAGATGGCCACTGAAACCCAAAGTGGTGGTGCATACCTGTAATTCCAGTGCTGGGGAGGCTGAAACAAGAGGATCAGTATGAGTCTGAGCTGCATAGCAAGATGCTACACCAAATAAATTATTTTTTTTAAATAAGAATTTCTCTTTAACTGTTAAAGGAAAGTAATGTAAAATAACCAATTTGGTTTTTAGGCATGTGTTGTTATTTCCTTGTGCCCGCTCAAGTTATCTTACAAAAATAGTTTGGTCGTTGCCAAGGGCACCCCTCTCCTTCATAGCCTGGATGCTTCCTGATTCCTAAAAGCCAGTGAAATATTCTCACAAATCTGTTGAGATTCTTGTTTTCTAATATTTGCCTGCTAAGCACTCTCAGGTAAGAATCTGTTCCAACCCGGCACCTGGCAACTTGCTATCCTTTGTTCAAAATTTGGTCACTTATTCACAACATTGTAAACCATTTCAATCCACAAATTAAAAACACACACCTTTTACATACAATTTGAAACAGGTATTTTACACATAATTTAACATTTCCTGACTCATTCTTCAACCTTCCCACATCGTCCCAGTCCAGTAAAGTTTGTACTTAATTCCAAGGACTCCTTTGTCTAAAAATAGTTAGGAGTAGCCAGGAAGCACTTACTGACTCCTTCTGCATTATTTCCACTAATCTGCCCAATAATCATTGAAGTCCCTTGTTGTTATCTGATTTTACAAGTTAAAAAGTGAGACTTAGAAAGCCTGTGTGCCTTGCCTAAGGTTACACTGTCAGCACACAGTCAGACTGGGATATGCCAGATATTTCAAAGCCAGCTAGATGATATAATAATAAAAACTGACTGTGGTATGTTGTATTAATGGATTCAGTAGGGGGACTAGATATTGAACCCAGAGCCTTCTCATCCTAGCCCTGGTTTTATTTTGCTAAGTTATTAAGTTGCCCAGGCTAGGCAGAAAATCATAATTCTCCAGCTTCAGCATCCCAGAGAGCTAGGATTACATACATGCACTGCGATGCCCAGCTTATATTGTCTTAAGACTTAGAGTTAAACATCTACATCTTATCAAAATAAAAGAATACTGATGAAGCTTAAATGATTGTTGGGAAAACTGGTTGCCTGCTGTATGCATATGTCAAACCCTGCCTGAGGAAGTGTCTTGTCTCAGTCTCCTCAGGTGACAGCTTCAAATAAGACATAAATATATCATATCATAACAAATTCTTTTTTTTTTTTTTTTTGCCTTTTTGAGACAGGGTCTCACTATGCAGTTCAGGCTGGCCTTGAGCTCACTTTTGTAGCTCAAGCTGGTCTCGAACTCGCACTGATCCTCCTGCCTCAGCCTCCCAAGTGCTGGGATTACAGGTGTGAGCCACCACGCCTGGCCATAACAAACTTTAAATGTGAACTCGTCCTTAGTTCTCTGAGTATTGCATTCAATTTGCACCATATAGCACTTCTGATTTTGAGGCTCCCCCCACCGCATCCCGCTGCTTTTTGTTTTTGGTGTCTGAGTGGCTCCAAGCACCGCCTATGAGTGACCTTTGGAATTGGGTTGGCTGGATGGTTTTTCTGGTGGTGGTGAGCCTCTCTCTCTCTCTCTCTTTCCCTCCTCAGCCAGTGTCATGGAAACAAGAAGCTGATGTGCTGACAACACTGATTATTGCTCACTGTCATGCGACCTCTTGGGGCGGATGCAAGTTTCACTGATGTTTCAGGTTCATTCCTTCAGTCATTCAGCCAATATTCTCTGAACAGCTGCTCCATGCCCAGTACTGTTCTAGGTGCCAGTAGGTACACATTCGCATCCACCACTGTCGCCTTCAGCACAGAACATCATCTCCTATGCCTCAGGTATTCCAGAAAATCCTATCATTAAAACAAACATCTCTGACACTGTTGGTAATGGCGCGCTTGCGCCACAATGACTCTCCCTCCAGTCCTTCTCAGTGGAGCGGTCTTGGTCCCTCTACACACAGGACTCACTCCTCCACAGAAGCTTAACAACAGATATATGGATCTGGGCATCAGGAAAGCTGGCTTTACACTCCTTGTTCTGCCTCTGGAGCCAGAAGGGCTTTGTTTTTAAGTAAATACTGGTCATTGAATTGCTTCTTTTTTTTTTTTTTTTTTTTGGTACCAGAGATTGAACGTTGGACCTTGCCCTTGCCAGGCAGGCACTTACTTATACCACAAGCTATCTCCCCAGCCCTGATCATTGAATTATACTGATTATCAGATATTTTATCAATACTATATTATTTTGTCCTTATCTAGTGAACCTGGTGTGATAGCTTAAGTGTTGTATGTTATGAGTCAGTGCTGAAAGAAATGAGAAGACCCGATGAAGGCAGCTTCAGAGGTCTCACTGAGATTAGTCTCTCTCAGAGTGAGCCCAGAGCCCCAGAAGCAGCTCCTTTTTATTGAGGGCTGAAGGCAGGCTAAGGACTAAGCATAACTACTTTGGTGAATACAGACTGTGATCACTATGACTTCCACCATTTGCCTAACACTAGGTTCACACAAATGCTAGCTGACAGCATCCCAAACAAGGGATCAAAGAACAGGGTGCCAGCTGTTATCCCCAGCCTTGAATCCCAGACTTCTGGGATTTATAAGTGAGGAGCTCTCCCTGGGCTCTGTCTATTGCTCCCTGCTTCTAGGGACATACAGCGTTTGTCTCATCTCTGTATTTCTATACTTCAGCTTTAGAGAAGTTAAGCCTGGAGCTGCAGTCATTCGTACAAGATGATATGAAAGGTGTTTTCACAGTTCTGACTCCAGGGGCCTTGATGTCATACCAAGCAGAGTACATATGGGTACATACATATACAATTATGATAAAGGCAAATGACATCTCTAGAAGCTTTTAGAATAAAAGTGGAGTAAAAACTTTACATTATCATATTTTCTGCTGAGTTAAGTGCTTTCTTGCTCTTCATGGTTCTAAAAACAAAACAACTACAAAATTTTCCTGTTGGAGGCCACAAATTCATAATGGCTAATTTTCTTTTTTTTTTTTTTTGTGGGACCAGGGTTCGAACTCACGACCTTGCACTTGCCCAGCAGGCACTTGTGCCTCGGAGCTATCTCCCCAGCCCCAATAATGGCTAGTTTTACATACTGCCCTAGCGGATTAACGAAGGCTTGGGATTATTGGTGTGACCCTTTTGAGATTTCCCATTATCTCACTAAGGTTGGGCCATCCTCTCCCACCTACTAAGACCAAGATTAGCACTAACCCTACTAAGACTAAAAATAAAGACCCTCCAGGGTAGGATCCTCATTAGTTTAAGATCATCACTGCCCTCTGAGTCATCCGATAATCCCACCATGTGCTACTGAATTTGTTTCTGCTTTTTCTTCATCCTTCACTGTACCCCTCAGAAAGGCAGTGGGGGATCTCGGCCAGGTTCTCAATGTATTCCTTTTCCAGATTAATCTGATAAAAACTGGACCACACATACAGTCAAAAGTCAAAGCAGGTGACCATTTTAGGACAGCAGCCCATTTCTAATTACCACCTGCTCCTGCAGGTTCAGCCATACAGCCTATGTGGAGGGCGAGTGAGACACCGCTCTGAGGAGATTCCCCCATGAGGGCCACATGGTCAGAATCATGCGATTTCTGGCTGAGAGGCCATGAACGTTGTGTGTCCTGCCTTAAAACAGAACAGAACAGCATTGTGTTAATATGAGTGCGAAAACCCCATGCTTATTCTGTACCCAGACAAAGGAGGTTAGACCTCACAAGCCCATTTGGGTCACTGATATTAATGCCATCCAATAGACACCATCAGAGGAGAAAGGAAGTTCAGAAATAGCTCTTCAAGATCTTGCCATTGATTGAAAACATGGCTTTCATCCAAAGCTGAAGACGAGACTGGCACAGCTATGATTTTCAAGCCAAAGATGGCAGTTGTTTATACTATTAGAGCATATTAGAGTATAGTATTAAAGCACTGCCCTCCAAATTTAACACACAGCTCTTCTTTTGATCACACATAGTTGCTTCTCTTGTGTTTTAGATCAAATCATCAAGCAAATTACAGTGGGAAGAGAAACTGTAAGGCGAACATGTAAGTACACAAAGAAAGCAGGAGAAGTGGGAGGCATTTCCCCCAGAAAACCTGGGTTTCTGCCAGGGTTCTATCCTCAGGGGAGGAAAGAATTTAGAGAGTGCTCAGCTCACCGCTTCATTCTGTAGTTCAGAAACAGCCCTCTCTAGAGGAGAGGGACAGGTTCACTTTCTGGGTAACATGTGTTCTCGGTAATACAAAGGCTGGAAAGTGCTGGCATTGCGGGCAGCACAGGTGCCCTAGGACACAGAAGCCGTATCATTCTTCTGAAGGGAAACAGCACAGGAAGGTCCAGATCTCAGGTGCAGCCAGCTTCCCAGCTTAACTCCCATTCAGATAAGTGGAAATTTCTCCAATGACCACACCACCCTCCTCCCATAATAAAGAAGCTGGAGCACTGGAATAGAATCACTTGGGTTTCTAATACAACACATGTATCTTAGCTAGGTGATTTGGGCCAAAATATAGTTTCTCGTGTTTTGCTTTTCTCACTGGTTACATGGACGGAAAAACAGTAAGTTTCAACCCAGTCATGCTGGTTATCCCAGCACTCTACGAGGTCAAGACAGGAGAATCACAAGTTCAAGATCAGCCTAGGCAATTTTGTGAGGCACTGTCTCAAAATAAAATTTTTAAAAGGATGGGGTGGGGCTGGAGAGATAGCTCTGTGGCACAAGTGCCTGGCTGCCAAGTGCAAAGTCATGAGTTTGAACCTCAGTCTCACTAAATAAATAAATAAATAAATAAATAAATAAATAAACGGGGAAAAAAAGGATTGGGCGATTGCTTTGAGTGCTTGGGTTAACGTTAATTTTAATAAGAAATTACAATGTGACAATTTCAAAACACGTTAGTAGTACAGTCCCAATAATCGATACAATGCATATTGTTGTCCTCATGGATATAGACATGATAAATTTTCTAATGGTTATTAGTACAATAGATTTCTTCTCTTTGATCTGAAAGAAGGTAGTTGTATACATAATCAAATGTTTCATAGTTGCACTGGGTTACTGGCGAAACTGGCAATGCTGGAAGTTGTTGATTAGAGTCTTTTATAGCTCAGCATACTAAACTACCTTTATGCTTTATGTGTCATGTTTAAACTTTTCTGTTGAGTAGTTCAGGGCAGCTTGGGTTTAATTCTTATCAAAAAAAAAAAAAAAAAAAAAAAAAAAAAAAAGTAACCTGTAACCTATAACCATTTAAGATTAGTGCATTTTATTTTACTGCAGGACCAGGGTTTGAATTCATGACCTTGTACTTGTGAGGCAGGTACTTGTGCCATGCTATCTCCCCAGCTCCAAGTTTAGTGCATTTTAAAGCACTTTATTATTCCTCAATAAAGCAAAATCCAGTTCAGTGGGATTTAAAAATCCATATGGCCTTTGTATAGCTTCATGGGTGAAATCATGTCTTCTTAGATTTAACAATTATTCTAAGAGAAAATCTGTCAAGAATACTTAGACTCTGCCACAAGGTTGTGTTGCATTTCCTAATTGTTTCTCAGAATTATTTTAGAGTCAAGCCCACAAGGGAATGTAGAAAGTTACTTAACTGCAACTTCTTTCTTCAGAGACACCATGAGTAACCTATTCCATGCAAGTGAGAATTCAGAGAGGAACCCCAATTGGCTGATCACATGATGCTGACATTACTCTCCAGGTCTTGCCTATAATCCCTGAGATTGTTCTGTGTCTGTCTGCACCTGGACCACTGTGGTCTCTCCTTATGGATCACAAACTATAGGCCACCATATCCTGACCCCGAAATTCCAAGGTTGGTCAGTGCTCTTGCTGCCTTTTCTTGTTTTAGTATCATAAACCTTAGGGATACAACAAGCGCAAAGGACAGCGAGAGCCCTGAGACTGACATATGGTCTGAGTCTCACAACCTTTCCTAAATAAATTAAAGTCTTTTCCATCTTTGTTTACAAAATCCTGGTGATGCAGGAAGGGAGGAGAACAGACTGGATTTGAATACTTGACTAAAGTACAGGACGTGTGGAGAAAAAGGAAATTTGTATACTATTGGTGAGAATGTAAATGAGCACAACCATTATGGAAAACTGGATGGAGGTTCCTCAATAAACTAAAAATAGGGCTGGCAACATACAGCAGTAGTAGAGAACATGCTTAGCCCACATGAGGACCTGGGTTCAATCCCCAGCAACACTACCAAGCAAACAAAACAGAACCAAGTCCAAAGTAGAATCACCACAAGACCTAACTGTCTCACTCCCCAGTGTTTACCTGAAGGATTTGAAATTAGCATGCTAAAGAGATGTCTGCACGCCCATGTTCACTGTAGCACTATTCATAATAGCTAGGTTACAGAATCAAGTGTTCATCACCAGGTAAACAGACAAAGACATGGTGATATATTGCTTAGCTTTAAAAAAAACAAAGAGCTTGTCATTCGTAGCAGTATGGACTGAAGTAGAGAACATTCTGCTAAGTGCAAGGTGCCAAGCACAGAGAGACAAGTGCTACCTATTCTTACTTAGATGTGGAATCTCAAATAGTGGAACACAAAAAGCCGGGTGTAAGATAGCAGTTACGCCGGGCGTGGTGGCTCACGCCTGTAATCCCAGCACTTGGGAGGCTGAGGCAGGAGGATTGGTGCGAGTTCGAGACCAGCCTGGGCTACAAAAGTGAGCGCAGGACCAGCCTCAACTGCATAGCGAGACCCTGTCTCAAAAAGAAAAAAAAAAGATAGCAGTTACTATGGACTTTAAGGGGAGGAAAGGAAAGAAATGGTCAATGGGTACAAAGCTTCAGTTACATGGGAGGAATAGTGTATTGCATAGTGTGGTGACCCTAGTAAATAATTTTTGTACACTTCAAACTGATAGAGAGTAAATTTTTTTTTTTTTTTTGTCTTTTTGAGACAGGGTCTTGCTAGGCAGCTCAGGCTGTCCTTGAGCTCATTTTTGTAGCCCAGGCTGGTCTCGAACTCATACTGATCCTTCTGCCTCAGCCTCCCAAGTGCTGGAATTACAGGTGTGCGCCACCACACCCAGCTTAGAGAGTAAATTTCTAGTGCTCTTATCACATACACACACAAAATCAACATTTGAGGAGATGTGCCAACTGGCTTTATTATGCATTGTATATATCAGTTTGTACCCCACAGATACATATGACTATAATTTTTTCATTTCAAATCTTAAAATAACATTAAAAACATTAAGTGCATGGACTGAAAATGTAGTTCAGAGGCAGAGCACTGGCTTAGCATGCATGAGGTCCTAGGTTCAGTCTCCAGAACCCTCGCCCACATATACACACATGCACACACAGAATAAAGGGAAGGGATCAGCAGTGTTAGCCACACAGCCAGCTTGAGTCATCCTGCTTGCTTTTCTTTGCTTATAGGTTAGAATACCGACCTGAAATGGCTCAGTCTTTTCTGGTTCTCAAGGTGCAACACCACCTGTTGCCTGGCAAGAAAATGCTCTTTCCAAATGGACAGGAAGGACAGCTTAGTTTTCCTCTACAGGAAGTTGAGTGGAGAGTAAATGCTACTCTCTCCAATGCCTCACTTTATCCTGAGGTGTCCACACCCAACAAGTGATCCAGTTCCAACTCCGTGGGCAGCTCCCCAACCCTTCAGCTTTACTGAGCCAGGGCTGGGTTCTATTCTCAGATTTTTCCAGAATTCAAGCTGACTTTGGCAGAAGAAGACAAAACACAGAGCTGCTAGAATTCTTCCACAATGGATTTCTGATTCATATAGGCAACTATGTCTGATGAAGCGTCTACCAATTTTTTGTTCAAATCCTTATAAAGAGGGTTGGGGTAGAGCTCAGTGACAGAGCACTTGGCTAACATAAGCCTTTGGGTTCAACTCTCCAGTGCTCACAAACAAAACAAAACAACCCTGTCAAAACCAACCCCCAAATCCTCCTGAAGATATGAGGAAGAAAAAGAAGATTCTCATTCATAAACTAAAAAGACTGACAGGGAATAATGTCTGAAGCCAAAGGAAATAATACCTAAGGTAGATGTTGCTAAATCGAGTGTATACGCGGGAGTGCATGTGCATGTGCACACACACCTTCTTTACCAGTTCTGTTGGTGAGGACCTACCCCCAAAATATCATCCCACTCACCTAACTCAGTGATAAGCAAACAGGTATGAACAGGCCAACTATCAGCCCAGTTCACTCTCAAACCTGCCAAGAGATGTTGGGGAGGAAACCAGGATGGCAGAAGAAATTCAGGGAGAAGAGTTCAGCGTAGAAAACCTTGATGTGTAGGCTGGGAGGAACGTTTTATATACTGTATAATTACATTTTTTTTTTTCCTCAGAAGAAGTCTAGAGGTAGAAAAAGCAGGAGAGAAGAATACAGTGAAAACCTGGTAGAAATAGGCACCAACAGTGTGTCTCTGCCTGTAAAATTTATGCCCACACAAAAGGTACACTGGATGGGCCTGAAGGTGCTCCATTCACCTGTCTTTTGACAGCATCGAAACACAGTACCTGCAGGTAGAAAGCATAACCATGAGTCGCCTCGATTACTGAGAAGTTGTTAAGCTGCTGACAAGAATCCCGACTTTCACTTTTGTATTTTTCTGTTAAAACTCGATTCTGCAGGGCTATGCTTTACCTTAACAGCATACATGGACAGTGCACCTGTCAGGCAGGCAGCACCTTTTCCAGTGTTACACACAGCTGCTAATCGAGTTGGCAGCTTTATCCACTTTGAGCAGAGGGACAGGCTCAATATATTTCGGCTATAGATACGAGCAGACATTGCTCAAACGAAGACACAAACAATCAAAAGTACCTTGAAGAATGCTCATCACCACTAATTACCAGGAAAGTGCAGCTCAAAACCAGTGACGTAGGGAGCTGGGGAGATAGCTCCGAGGCACAAGTGCCTGCTGGGTAAGTGCAAGGTCATGAGTTTGAACCCCGGTCCCACAAAAAAAAAAAAAAAAAAAAAAAA
>PVJA010040901.1:0-18222 GCA_004027025.1 Myocastor coypus | reverse complement strand
AAAAAAAAAAAAAAAAAAAAAAAAAAAAAAAAAAAAAAGAATGTGAAAAGAAACAATTGTGCATTGTTACACAGATTTAAGAATGTAACCATTTACAAAATTGTAGTGGTACACGTCTATGGCCTTTTTTCTTGTCTCATATTCTCATTTATTTGTTTGTTCATTTATTTATTATTCATTTTAATGAGAAACAAGATAAAATAAAAATGAAACAGTTTCAACACAAGATAGTAGGATAGTTACAATAATTAATACCATGTATATTGTTGTCTTCACAGTAGTTGTTCAGAACACAAGATGCAGACCTGAATATCTTGTCTATACAATATTTTTTTCTAAACAATATTAGTACAAACTTTATTCTCAATGAACTAAGACAAAGTAGCTCTATATCCTAAGTCTATATTTTTCTTTCTAAAGTTTCTAATATTAGGAGAAAATAACATATCATGTCTTATAAGTAGATTGTAAATAAAAGATGCAGTATGAATTATAAAACAAAAAGTATAATTAAATAATATTTAGAAAATTAATTAAATATTAATTATTAAAATTACCAATTTGCTCTCGGTGAAAGCCTGAGAGACTGTTTTCTCTCCAGGTGACTCTTCTTAGGTGCACTATATATCTTTAGTCCCTTTCCCCTGTAGCCCCATAACCTCCTTGAACAGAAAATTTGGGATACCACTGAGTTACAGGATGTTATAGCACAGGTTCTCTTATGTCCTGAGTCTTCACTGATCTTGAAGGGCTAGGACAAAAATATTGGCTATCCTTGTAGCCCTTCTTTTTCTCCAGTTTTTGCTCAATAAACTTATACGCTAAACCCTCCAGAAGAAAAGTTTACTGATACTATTACTCTATAACACAGGTACTTGAGTTTAATATCATTGTCTTTCTGAGTATCAAATATCTTAGACTTAATTTGGAATTGGTATTATGTATCAATCATTGGCATTCTAATGAATCTCTATAGAATATGATAAAAGCAGTTACACATTTTTAAGGAATCTCCACACTGATTTCCATAATGGTTGCACCAGTCTACATTCCCACCAGCAGTGGAGAAGTGTTCCTTTTTCCCCACAGCCTCTCTGCCATTTGTTGTTGGTTGATTTCTTTATGAGAGCCATTCTTTCTGGGGTGAAATGATATCTAAGTGTTGTTTTAATTTGCATTTTACAGATGGCTGGTGATGTGGAGCATTTCTTCATGTATTTATAAGCTTCTAGTATTTCTTGTTCTGAGAAGCTTTTGTTCATTTCAGATGCCCGTTTCTGGATTGGGTCTTTAAATTTTGGAACCCTAATGTTTTTTATTTCTTTATAAATTCTAGATAGAAGACTTTCGTCTAAGTACTTGTTAGTTAAGATTTTTTCACAATTTGTGGATTTCCTTTGCACTTTGTTTTTTACTTTTTTTTTTTTTTTTTTTTTTTTTTTTTTTTTTTTTTTTTTTTTTTTTTTTTTTTTTTTTTTTTTTTTTTTTTTTTTTTTTTTTTTTTTTTTTTTTTTTTTTTTTTTTTTTTTTTTGGTGAGACCAGGGTTCGAACTCACAACCTTGCACTTGCCCAGCAGGCACTTGTGCCTTGGAGCTATCTCCCCAGCCCCTCCTTTGCACTTTGTTGCTAATTTTTTTTTTGATGTGAAAAAGTAAGAGGAGGACCCAGTTGTTGATTGTTTCAAGTGTCAAACATGCATTTTGATTTTTGTCCATGAACTCTTTGTCTACCCCAATGTTTTCAAGATTTTCTCCCACTTCCTCTTCCAGGAGATTCAATGTTTCTCTTTTAATATTTGGATCTTTAATCCATTTTGACTTTAGCTTCATGCATGATGATAGACCTAGGTGAAGTTTTAGTTTTTGGCATGTAGATAGCCAGTTTTTTTCTAACATCATTTGTTAAAGAGGCTATCTTTCTTCCAGTAAACACATTTGGCCACTTTGTCGAAAATAAGGTGGCTGAGTGTGTTTGTATTTGCTTCTGCACCTTCTAATCTATTCCATTGATCCTCGGGTCTGTTTTTCTGCCAAAACCATGCTGATTTTACCACAGTAGCATTGTAGTATAGTTTTATGTCAGGAATTGTATTCCCTCCTGTCTTGTCTTCGTTGCCCAGGATTGTCTTTGCTATTCTAGGTCATTTCTGGTTGCAAATAAATTTTAGGAATGATTTCTCTAGGCCTGTGAGGTATGTTCCTGGTATTTTGATTTTGATTGCATTAAATTTGTATAGCAATTTTGGGAGTGCGGCCATCTACACAATGTTGGCTCTTCCTATCCAGGACCAGGGGATATCTTTCCATTTTCTGAAGTCCTCTATGATCTCACTTTTTCAGAGTACTGTAGTTTTCATTAAATAGATATTTTACTTCTTTACTTAGATCAATTCCTAGGTATTTTATTTTCCCCTGTGCTGTTGTAAAGGGTATTGTTTCCCTAATTTCCCTCTCAGTGTATTTGTTATCTGTGCAGAGGAATGCTGTTGACTTTTGCGTGTTGACTTTGTAACTTGCTATGCTACTGAATTTGCATATTAGTTCAAGGAGCTTCTTGGTGGAGTGGTTTGGGTCTTCGAAGTGACTATCATGTCATCTGCAAATATTTGTAATTTAACTACTTTTCCTATTCTTATTCCCTTTATTTCTCTTTTGTCTAATGGCTCAAGGTAATGATTCCAGTACTAAATTCAACAGGAGTGGTGATAGAGGACATTCTTGTCTTGCACCACATCTGAGAGTAAAAGATTTCAGTTTTTCTCCATTTAGAATTATGTCAGCCATTGGATGGTCAGAGATTGCTTTTATCAGATTGAGGTAGAGGCCATCTATTCCAATTTGATATAGTACTTTGAACATGAATGAGTGTTGAACTTTGTCAGAAACCTTTTCTGCATCAATTGAGATGATTATGTGGTTTTTGGACTTGGTTCTATTGATATAGTGTATTACATTTATAAGTTTGCATATGTTGAACCATCTTTGCATACCTGGGATGAATCTTACTTGGTCATGGTGTCTAATCTTCTTAATGATTTGCTATATTCTATTAACTGGGATTTTATTGAGGATTTCTGCATCTATATTCATGAGAGAGATTAGCCTGAAGTTCTCTCTTTTAGTTGCATCTTTCTCTGGTTTTGTATCAATGTAATACTTGCTTCAACGAATGATTTTGGAACGATTATTTCCTTTTCAATTCCATTGAAGAGCTTGAAGAATATTGGGATTATATCTTCTATACATTTCCAGAATTCAGCAGTGAATCCTTCAGGACCTGGACTTTGCTTTGTTGGTAGATTTTTTTTTTATTACATTGTGTATTTCATTGCCTGTTATTGGGTTACTGAGCATCCTTATATCTTCTTGATTCAGTTTGTTAATTTTTACCTTTCTAGGAATCTGTCCATTTCATCTGTGTCTTCAATTCTGTGAGAGTGAAGATTCTCAAAGTAGCTGTTAATGATCTTCTGAATCTCCAGTGGGCCTGTGGTAATTTTGCTCTTTTCATTTCTTAGATTCTTTTTTTTTCTGTATTCTAGGGAAGCATCTACAGGGTGTTCATTGTCTCACTACTAGATTGACTTGTGGTAATCCACCTGTTTATAGCCTCCCTACAGCTGGGACTACAGGCATGTGCCACCATGCCCCAGACTCAATTGCTGTCTCAGTGCACCCCTGGAGTGGGGTGGGCTCAGACGGCCCAGGAACCAATCCCCTGGTCCCTGCACCTGTTTGCAGGTGCTTTAATCCACTGAGCTATTTGGTCAGCCCTCACCCTTTTCATTCCTTATTGCTTGAATTTGAGTGTTTTCTTTCCTGTTTTTTTGTAAGGTTAGCTAGGTGGTTATCAATTTTATTTAATTTTTCAAAGACCAGGCTTTTCAATTCCTTAGTTCTTTGTATTGTTTTCTTTGTCTCAGTTGAATTAATTTCTGCTCTAATCTTTATAATTTCCTACCATCTTTGGGCTTTGGGTTTGTTTGCTCTTCCTTTTCTAGATGATCCTGGCACAGTATTAGAGTATTTATTTGTTCCCATTCTGTTTTCTTAATGTGTGAGTTGAGCGCTATAAATTTCCCTCTAAGAACTGCTTTCATTGCATCACATAAATTCTGATAAGTTATTTTTGAATTTTCATTAAATTGTAGATATTGCTTAATTTCATCTGTAACCCATTGGTTGCTGAGGAGGGTGCTATTTTTTCCCATGTGTTTATGGGGTTCTTGTGGCTTTTGTCATTTATTTCCAGTTCATTGCATTGTAATCAGATAATATGCATGGGAAAGTTTCTGTTTTCTTGCACATACTTAAGCATGATTTACAGACTACTATATAGTCTATTTTACAAAATGTCCCATGTGAAGCTGAAAAAAATGTGTATTCAGAAGTGGCTCGTTGGCACACTCTGTTATATGTTCACTAAGTCCATTTCTTCCAAGTACTGGTTCAGTTCTATTTCTTCTTTGCTAATTTTTTGTCTGCTTGACCTATCATTTTGGGATAAGGGTGTGTTATGGTCTCCTGCTAGGATTGTGGTATTGGATATTAGAATTTTCATGTCCACTAAGATTTGCCTTATATAGCTGGGGGCTCCCATGTTGGGTGCATACATATTTATGAGTGCTATCTCTTCCTTTTGAATTTTTCCCCTAACCAGTATGTAATGGCCTTCTTTAATCTCATTTCATCATTCTTGGTTTGAAGTTGTGAATGTCTGAGAATAGGATCGCTACCCTGATTTTTTTCTGAGATGCTGGGACATGAATTATTGTTTTCTGTTGTTTGACTTTCAGCATATGAATTTCTTTATGAGGCAAGTGTGTTTCTTGTATACAGCATATTGTTGGATTTTGCTTCCTAATCCACTGTGCCAGTCTATTTCTTTTAATTGGTGAACTGAGACCATTTACATTGATGGTTCCAACTGAGATGTACTGACTTATGCTTGCCATGTAATTTACCTACTGTTGTTTACCCCTTTATCTCCTGTGTTTAATTGTTTGCCTTGTTGAGTGGATTCTTTCCATTCTCATTCCTGGAGTTCTGGTCATTTTGGTCCCTCTCTAGAATATCTTTTAGTAGTCTGTATAAATTTGGCTTTGTTACCATGAAATTCTTTAGTTGTTCTTTATCATGGAAGTATTTTACTTCATCATCAAACTTGAAATAGAATTTTGCAGGATATAGCAATCTGGGCTGGAATTTGTTTTCATGAAGGACTTGAAGAACTCTGCTCTATGCTCTTTTTTTTATTATGGCCAACTCAGCCTGCCCTCAGGGTGGGGCTGGCACACCATATGGTGCTGGGGATGGAATCATGGTTCCTGCAGTTGCCTAAGCTTGCCTAAGCAGGTGCTTTAAATCGCTGAGCCATCTCACCAGCCCCTCTATGCTCTTCTTGACTTTTTTTTTTTTTTTTTTTTTTTTTGCAGAACTGGGGAGTGAACAGAGGCCCTTGTGCTTGCAAAGGCAAGTGCTTATTCCACTGAGCTATCTTCCCAGCCACTTGACTTCATGGTTTGTAAAGAGAAATCTGCCATTATTCTGATGGGTTTTCCTTTAAATATTATCTGTTTCTTTTCTCTATTAGCTCTTAGTATGTTGTTCTTGTGTTGGACTTCTGGGATCTTGACTATTATATGTCTCGGTGTGTTTTTAATTGGGTTGATGTTAGCTGGAGTTCTATATGCTTCAGTTATCTGAATGCCAAATTGTTTCCCCATATTTGGGAAGTTTTCTGCTATTACTTCTTCTCATATTCTTTTTATATCATTTGTATGGACTCCTTTCATTTATGCCTATTAATCTCATGTTGTTCATCATGTATCATCTTGCAAATGTTGAATTATTTTTTCCTGCATCCTAGTTGTTTTTCAGAGATTCTTTCTTACCTTTTCACTAGATGCAACAGTGTCTTCAAGATCTGAAACTGTATCTTTACTTTCATTCAGACAGCTTTGCTAGCTTGTGCTGAGGTTTTAAATTCCTGTGTATCTCTTTGACTCTGCTTCATGAAATCTATTTCTTTCCTATATTTCTCATTTAAGGAATCCATCATTTTTGTAATCTTGTCTAATTTTTAACAGGTCTTCTTCAGCAGTAGTTATTAATTCTTTCATTATGGTTATCCTTTCTTTTATGCTTCAGAAATTATTTCTGATCTGATTTTCTCCTTACCATCCTTTGACTGTCTCTTTACTTCAAACTCTACTAATTCAGAGATTTCTTTTCTTGCTTCAGAGATTATTTCTGATCTGATATCCTCTATATATTTCTGCAGAGTTTTTTTTTAATTCAGATGCTATTAATTCAGAGATTTCAGCTGTGCGATTCCCATTTTCTTCTATGCTAGTGTCTCCCACATATTTTCTGGGTGGGCTTGTAGCCTGAGATAATATTTTTTCCTTCTCTTTGTCATTTTGTATATCACTGTCCTCTGACCTTTGGTGTAGAGCTCGGTGCAATTATAATTCTTACCCAAAAGAGATTATATGGTTAAGGCAGTTATAGTTTTGTATTTACAGTTTAGTTAGGAACACTAATAATGGGTAGTGATATTTAGCAGTTGACAAACTTTTGTAACTAACAACTTTGTATTTTACACAGTAAGAGCAATCCTTACATCTGTGTAGCTAAGCCATTATTAAGTTGAGAGTCTGTATTTAATTTAGTTCCCTTAAGTTCTGTCTGATTACCTTCCCTTGAAGTACCTGGGGTCTTCCAGGCAGGTTATTCACTGGATTATCTGTTGTACCTTCTGTGGATCAAGAGAAATTGAGAGAAGATACTCCCACAGATCTGGATCCAGCAAAGTGTTTCAGCTTAGTGGTTCCAGATCTACCAACTTTTGACGCATCCAGATGTGCCCAGTATGGGTACTGCTGCTGCTTCTAGCTTCTTCCTGCTGCATCCCATGAGCAGGCATGAACCCCACATACAAGTATGAGTGAACCCCACATACAAGCCAGGCCTGAGATGAGTCCAGAGGAGATCAGGAGAGCAAGCATGGGGCAGGAAGTCTCACTGTGCACAGCCTGAGATGAGTCCAGAAGAGATCCTCATTTCAAGTTTAAAATGTTTTCTGAAAGAGGTCTGAGTGGCAAGTGTGCAGATTTTCTTTAATTAATTTAATTTTTTGGCAGAGTTAGCATTGGTATGATATGCTCTGTGTAATAATAATAAAGAGTCCCTTGGTACCTGTGAGATTTTATAATAAGTATTTTGCATGTATTGCCTCATGGGATAACCACAAGTCCATAGGATTATGTTACACACACAGACAGAGACACACACAGACACACACACAAGCGCGTATGCGCGCATGCACGCACACATACACACCTCTTTTACAGGAAAGCTACTTTGCAATAAGTTCAGTAACTCGCCCCACATTAGCATGCTCTCAGTGGCAAACTAAGACTTGAACCATGATCTATATTACTGCCAGGCTTGTTATTCTATGCATAAAGGTCATAATGAGTCCATACTTGAGCCATAGTGAAGCCAAAATGAGAAATCACGTCCCACTATCTAGCTGTATGTTGGGAACGCAGCCGGCATGCAGAGGATAGTACAGTTTTATCATCATAATTGTTTATTAATTGTGGTCATAGTATCAAGCGAGGGACATTTGGTCCATATATTTCCAGCAATGTGTCAGATCCTTACCTATGCAATCGTAACACCAGCTATCACATAAGATTATCATGAATTTGGACAGAAATGAAAGGTAATGATGTATGGGAAAAGTGCTCTGTAAACAGCAGAGCTCCCTGCATGCCAGCTGCATTGCGTTTTCTTCCATTACTTTCCCTCTAGATTGGCAGCTAAAAAGCTTTTTGCCTCTCAGCCATGCCCCAATCCACCAGCTCATCACCCAGCTCACTCACTGTGTGTTTCTATGGCATCAATCACCATAGTTTCTAGATTCTCTGACAGAAATATTAGATGAAAGGCAGTTTAACAGAAGGAATCTGTGAATTCGATTCAAAGAATCCCATCCTCTCCCCCTCCAAGCAGTGGTGAGCCAAGGAGCAGCAGGTCATGTATTGATTGCTTCCCTATCCGTTGCTTCCAGATTCTTTCTCCAAACTTAGGTAAAGTGATGACTTTTAAGTTCTTTTCTCAGGCTTTCAATGAAATCATCTGTGCTACTGGGATCGAATTTCCTGGCTGTTGCTCTACAGCAGCTTTGGCCAACTATGACCTGTGAGCTGTTTTGAAGCTAAGGGTGTTTGATACATTTTTCTCAAGGGTTTGGAAAATGCTTGTTATTTTATTTTTAATCATGCTATGTGAAGATTACATGAAATTCACATTTCAATGACCATAAACAAAGTTTCATGGAAACCCAGCCACTTCTATTTTTCCTGCAGAACTAGGTAGTGGTAAAGAAAAAAGCATTTAGCATCTGATGCCAATATAGACCAAACTCATCAAGCCCAGCCCTGCATGGTAAGAAAATGGGCAATCAGTCCTGGTGGAGTGCACTCACCTCCTGATACATCACTCATGCCACTCTCGTCATCATCCTCCTCCACGTGTTTTTAAAACACACTTGTCTCCCACACTAGGGAGCAAATTCTGTAAAAGGTGAGGTTTTCTCTTTGATATTTATATCCCACTAGGTGCCTAGTACAGGGCTTTATGCATAGTAGACAAATAATGAACATTTTTTGAAAACAATAAAAACAGAGAGCCAGAGCAATTTCCATAGCAACTGGGTTTCAGGACTGAGGGCTCATTGTGTAGTCTTTGCTATCCAGTCTGTTTCACTCAGGGTTGGAGGTCAGATGTGAAGATGCCACAGGTAAAAAAAAATCTCTTCAAATTCTATGGCATAAAGAAAGAGGCACAGATCACAATTCTGCTTAAATAGCTCCAGTTTTTACACTTTAAGAATATCTTTCTAAATGTATCACAAAACCCCTAAAAGCAGCTATAAAAAATGACGAGGATAATTTACATTCTGGCACCAGGAAGAAATGAAAACATTTTTCAATGTATGCCCTTTTGTACATTTTGAATTTGTGTCATGAGATGTATTACTTTTATAAAAATAAATTTAATGTTAAAAAACATGTGTATTTCTTCTTTCTTGATGGTGGATACCTCTGTGTGTGCTATCATTCATTATACCCATACTGTGCCTTTCTCCTGTGTATATTCAGTACTTAAAATATGCTTCACTGCATAACAATGAAAAATGTCTGCCTAATAAAACACCTAAGCAAAGGAAAAAGACAACTCAATGGGGGAAGGGGATTAATGTGACATAAGGAATAAATGCGCCTAAATGAATTGTGCTCGCAAATCAATGAGGAGAGCAACAAGACTTAAAGAAAAACCAGTGACGATGAAGACACAGTTCATAGAAGAGCAAGTGCAAGTGACCTAAAATCATCACTTCTGGGAATGGATTTCACACATGTTCTCATACATGTGTGAAATGATTTATATAAGCAATTAGTCATTTGCAGCATTTTTATCACAAAATATTAGGAAAAAATAAATATCAAACAGCAGGTATTTGCTCAATAAGTGATGTTAATCCATTCAATCTAATACTAAAAAAACTATACAAAATAACAAGGAAATAATTTATGTTCTGGGAACAAGAAAAATGCTAAAAATTTGCAATGTCTGCCCTTCTCTTTGTTTTGAATTTTGCCACAATGTGCACTACCTTTACAAAGAAATAATTTTTAAGTGTGAGTTTAGCTTTTATTTCTTGATGGTGAATACTTTAGTTTTTGTATTATCATTTCTTTTAAAAAATATTTTTATTGATTTATTTGGTACAAATTCTTGCTATGCACGTCAGACTCCTGTCTCAGCCTCACCAGCACTAGTATTATAGACATGTGGGCCACGATGCCCAGTCTTGGTGCCCAGGTCATCACACCTGGAGGCAGGCCGGGTAGGGTGTGTGGTGCCAGTGATCAAATCCAGGTCTTTAAACTTGCTAGGCAGTCGCTTAGACTGCCAAGCTATCTCCCCAGCCCTGTATTATCTTTTCTTACACCTACTCTATGCATTTAAATTTTTATTCAGTAGTTAATAAAACCTATTGAGACAGTACAGTGATAGGCTATTGACTAAAATTTTTATTTATGTATCTATTTTTTTGTTTGCAGTACCAGGGATTGAACTCAGGACCGTACGCTTGCCAGTCAAGTGCTTATTCTACTGAACTATATCCTGGCACCTCGCTAAAATTTTTAGTATGTAAAAAATCAAAAAAAGAATTTATGGTAAAAATTTTATCATGTAAAGCAAGTTTTTTGAAATCATAAATCCACTTTAATTTAATTAGAGGCAATGATGATAATGATCACAGGCAACAATTCTCACTTATGGTGCATCATCAATTTTGACAATAGAAGTGTAAATAGGGCCATAATTAGAATTTCTAATTATTCTCCTATGACAAATACATCATACAGGCCTTAGCCATGACATGTATTTTTAACAAGTGATATTTCCACTTTGCTTTCTACACCTTGTTTTATGCATCTTAATATGAGAAAATGAAATCTCTCTTACCACATTTTGCAACAGTGTTTCCATGCAAATAACAAAATAAATTGGATCATTAAAGGCCATTTCATAAACTAAACAAGAGAAAAATGCCTCATTCTCTAAGGGCATGCTTTCTAGGAATGAGATGTAGCATACAGTGTATACATATGCCTAAAAATTACCTGTTAAAATAGTAATTAATTTTACTTACAGTAGTTGCCAGGGATGATCTTTCTTAAGTGCTACTGGAAGGCTCCAGTATCCAAATAAACATCACATGACTCCAAAACTCTAGGACTAGCCAGGGCTTCCCAGTGACACTAAGGATAGAACACCATATTGCAAATGTTGGTGTGCTGGTGTGGTGTGTCTCCCTGAGGAGCTTATGAGCTCCCTGTGAGCAACAAAGCCTGGTGCATTTGTTGATTCTTTTTGTTTTCTCCCCTAGGTTTCATAAACATTGGCATAGAACTGGTGCTTTGTTTTGAATGAATGAATGAATGAATGAACACCCCTACCTACTGTTTTCTGCCAGTATAAAAAGCAGAAATGTTTAGAGATGTGGCTCTATAGGTTTGAGGGTATAAGTGATTGTCAAAGCACACACAACTGGAACTACCAGCACACAAGTATAAGAACTCACAAGAACAAATAAGCCGAGTCTGAGCCATTGTACCCTCGACCTTCACACTCATGTGTGGTTTGTTCAGTTTCTTTTGCTCTTCACTGCTCGATTCAGCTATCAACTATAAATCAGTCGCTAAAGCTAGCCTATGTCCAATAGAAAAGCTTAAAATTCAGCCGAATTTATCTTGGGCTAATCCTCCGCTCATTAGTTTACAAAGAAAATGAGATCTTTATAATATGCCTAAATATATGTTCCTAACTACATACACAGCCTTCATTCACATTTGTCTTTAAAACTTCTTGTGTTTCATTAACTACTGAAACCTCTTATGTTTCAATAACCTAGGAGTTGGCAATCTGTGGCTCATGATCTTTCATCCGTTATTACCAATAGTTTCATGGGAACACAACTACTCCTACTGCTTGTGCATTGTCTGTGAATGCTTGCACAATACAATCAAACACGTTTGATAGCAACTAACTTGCCCTCAAGCCTGAAGCTTTTGCCACCTAGCACTTGACAGGAAATGTTTGCTGAAAGTACCCTACTATCTCTGTGTGATCATATTGCTAAAGATCTAGAAAGTTATGTTCACTCAACAAAGAACTAAGATCTCACTGAACTCTGGCACTTGCATGGCAATAAGAATGTAAAACTAACAAAGTCCCTCAATCGTACTTATACACAACATGCTTCTAGCGACAAGAAACATACATATTCTCCTCCCCAATGACAGAGAAAAAAGGCCACATTTGAACTCAAAATTTTAAAGTGAAAGCCACCAGACATAGCATTCGGATTTGAGGCTGACTAACCTGCTTTATCTCTTACAGAAGCAATTACATATTTCCTAAATATGTAACTCCTACAGCTACTACTAGCATCTGATACATTCAGTAGCTATATACCAAGCACATATATTAACCTGTCCAAGGTTCATAAAGCTCTGAGTTAGAGACCATTATTATCACCCACTCGTTCCACATGAGGAAATAGAGGTTCAGTGAAGTAACGTAGCTTGCCCTTGTTACATAGCTAGAAGTAAGAGATGAGAAATTTGAATTAGTGTAGTTTGGCTTTGAAGTCTGAGCTCTGAACTATCCATAATGATTTTATCATTTTGGGACATAAAATTTGATACCTTCATCTGTCAGCCATAGCATTAAAGATTCCTTTTATTTTCTGTATTTAAGGCAGGGTCTAAAGAGTCTACAGGGTGTTTAGAGTCTCACTACACAGATCGGACTCCTAGTGATCCTCTTGTTTTCAGCCTCCCAAGAGCTGGGTCTGCAGATGTGCACCACCACGCCCAGTCTCAATCACCTTCTCAGTGTGCTCTGGGGGCGGGGCCAGCCCAGCATGTTGGGGATCAAACCCCTGGCTGCTGCACTCTGCCTTCACAGGCATTTTAGTCCATAAGCTATCAAGATGGCCCTAAAGATTCCTTGGTTTTAATATAAATTTACACATACCTAATTGAGGTAATAATGAAAGACAGTATAAAACACATATTATTTATTTATGCAACAAATAATAAAAAGCTATCTACAATGTATCCATCCATGATCCAGGCTCTGGGGATAACACAGTGAAGCACACAGGTACAAACTTTGCTCTTACAGTTTCTTGAAGTCTAGTGGAGTGCAATAATAATACTCACAAACATTCAGAGAGTGCTTACATGTGCCATGACTTATGCTATGGATGGAGTCCATGTGAGTTTTGCATCTTAATGATCACAGCTATCATTAGCCCCATTATCCAGAAGAAAAAACTGAGTCTTAGGTACTTACCAAAGGTCACAGGTAGGAAATGATGTGAAAAGAAGGACTTTTTCAAATATAGCCGGGAACAGTCCGTATTTGAGTGAACGAATACATAAATGTCATCACCTAGACAAGTCTACCTTAATGTTAACCCACTCACTCCCCCTTTGTGATACAATGATAGAAGTCTACCTCTTCCTAACAAGGACCAAATTTGCCACTCAGAACCTGCATTCCAACCTTTCCCAACCACTCAAAGCTTCGATTCCTTTATTTAATGCCCTCTTCCCTACATTCCAATCATTTTATCTCTACTAGAACATTCGCACCAGTATCTGGTGCAGTGCCATTATCTTCCATCTCAAAGGCCCCACTCTCCTCTTCATGGCAAAATTCCTCTACAGTTGTCTCTACCTACTGTGTTTTCTTCACACCCTTTCCTATTTCCTTTCTCTGTGCTCATGGATCTGATCAGTAATATTTTCTAGTTTTTTTCAAATAAAATAGGCACTTCGGGTCCTCATATTCCTGCTCTACTGGCAGAGAACACCAGCTACTCATATCTTGAGATGGTCCCACTGTGATTACACATTCTGACTTTCTTCTTACAATGCTGGTCATCCCTTTGCATTGTCCTTTGTGGGCTCTTCTTATTCTTTAGTTGTGTGGTTCTTCAGGGTTTGGACTTACATCCTGTTTTTAATCTACATTTTCTTGTTTATTAAATCTTGTTTTCTTTTGGTGGTGCCAAGGATTGAACCCAGGACCTCACATATGCGAGGCAAGTGCTCTACCACTGTGCTACGTCCACAACCCTTCTTATTTTGAGTCAGAGTCTTACTCGGTTGCCTAGACTGGGGTCACACTTTTAATTCTCCTGTCTCAGCCTCTCATGTAGCTGAATATATAATTCTACTGGTCAATTTCACTTGACACCCAGTCTTTAAAGATCATCTATAAATGAAAGATTTTGGTGGTTATGGGCTTATCACTTCTTTTTAATATACTCTCTGGTAGGGTGTAGCAACAAAAGTAAAACAACATAGCTATTTGTCCTACTTGAAAACACAGTATTGTGGATCAGGGTACTCTGGATGGACACACCAACGAATATTAGGCATCCAGTGCACAGAGATACCCAACAGATGCCTAGACGGAAGTGAAATTATTTGTGAGCATGCGTGAAGCATCTTTTTCATATGGGAGCTAGATAGATGCAATTTATTATTGGCAGTATCAGTTTACTCATATTGGCAAAGCTGAAGAAACACAGGGTATGACTGAAGTCAATTCTATATCTCATGCTTTTTAGGATATTAACACGAGTGGTGGGGAGGAAATTTGTGTCTTACTCTATCTTCCAGGAACACCCTTGCTTGGGATGGCAAGATGGTTCAGCAGTCTAAAGCTTAGGCAACCACAGGGCCTGTGGTTTGATCCCAGGCACCACATGCTGCACCAGCTCCACCCCCAGGGAAGGCTGAGCCCCCATAAACAGAGAGAGAGAGAGAGAGAGAGAGAGAGAGAGAGAGAGAGAGAGAGAGAAACACTCCTGCATATTGCCCAAAGCAACTAGTAAGTAAAAGTAAAGGCCAGTTGTCTTACAGTAATGCATCATTTGGGAAAACGTAAAGGGGAATCAGTAACATTGCTTATGGGTCAGTACATTTAATCCATTCATTTGCTAATGCTTTCTAAATAACCCAGACATAATAACCATCCTAAATAAGTGTATCAGTCCAGTGATTCTGCTCAAATTACAGTGATGTAGCATTTTAAAAGTAGCTAAGTTTGAGTATGTGAAAGTTATATACTTTTATCAAAAGATTACTTACCTGGACAAGATAAATTTTCCTCACTGACACAAAACAACAATCCTGTCTGACGTGCATCAGCTCCACTGCTCTTACAGGACAGCACCAGCTCCTTTAGGCAGTAATCTCAGCACGTAACGATAGCTCTGTGGAAACAATGGAGCCTGGTTATTAGGTAATTCTGACTTATGAAAGAGGTGTCTTTTGTTTAAATCTGGAATTTTTTTCTTTCTGAGTTCTTCAGATATATAAGAGATGAGGGGAAGTTGAGGCACTTTGGCAACTTTGGAAACCATCAATCCTAGGTGAGCGCTTCGGGATATGATCAGATAAATTAATGACAACCTGATGATCAATGGCTGGTCTCTAACTGGTGTCAGTTGCAGTACTGAATGTCTAAGAAGAGCTAACCAGTGGCCCTTATAGTTACTTTAATCTTAAATGTTTGAATCATTCAGCCTCGCTAATATTGTTCACGTTGTAGATATGGAAGAGACTCCATTTTTAGAAAAGAACTGAGAACAAAGATAACTGAAGGGATACATCAAAGTGGTAATGAGGCCAATAACAAGAGAAATATATACTTACTATGCATCAAGTGCTGTATTTTTTATTTATTTATTTTTTTTTCTTGTTTCAGAACCTTTGTTTGTTTATTCACTCATTTTTATGGCCGGCTCAGCCCATCCCGAGGGCAGGGCTGGCGCAGCATGTGGTGCCGGGGATCGAACCGCGGTCCTTGATGCCGCCCAAGCTTTCCCAAGCAGGCACTCTAGACCGCTGAGCCATCCCGCTGGGCCCCAAGTGCTGTATTTTTAAGGTGAGAACTACCTATTATCTCCATAGTATAAAAGAAGAAATTGTGGCTTTAGGAAATTAAATAATTTGCTGGAGGTCACATAAATAATATGTGGCAGGGGCCCGGCAGGATAGCTCAGTGGTCTAAAGCGCCTGTTTAGAAAAGCTTAGGCAGCTGCAGGGACCATGGTTCGATCCCCGGCACCACATACTGCGCCAGCCCCGCCCTCAGGGCAGGCTGAGTCGGCCATAAAAATAAATAAATAAACAAACAAAAGTTCTGAAACGAGAAAAAATAAGATAAATGTTTTTAAAAAAAATATGTGGCAGAGCTTGAATTCAATTCCAGATCTGTCTTAATCAACCTCCAATATGAGTCATTCACTATAATAATGTAGAAGAAGAAAAGAAAAAAATCTTTCAGTGGATAAAATGTAAACTATTGCACTAAAACAATTAAAAATATTAATGATGTATCTTCAAACTTTTTTTCCATATCCAATACAATGATGGAACTCAGGAGCAAGAAATACAGTTTGGATGACTGTGTCCAAGGGACCCTCATTCATCCCCATTTCCTTGTTTCCTTTTCCAAAAACTACTGATGCACACTACTGTGTCATTTCGCCTCATGATTAGAATCTTAAGGCTTCAAAACTCAATTTTCTAACATATCATCTTAATTCCATTCTTATTCTGCTTCAAGGTGATTTCTGGTGCAAGAACCCACACTCCATGGACTGTAAGTTAAACTGCTCAGGTCAGAGTCCTGAAGTGCGCTGTGACTAGCAGAGACCCCACCTGAACACATCATTCCTCCCTAGACCTCCTTGGAAGTGCAGGCCTGCTGGGGAGGGGTTGGAGAGGAATTGAGCAGGATAATAGGTAAAAACTCTGGTTCACAAAGGCTAGCAACTAAGATGGCAATTGACTCAAGGTAGCCTGCAGCAGGGAGACACCAAAGCACAAGTTCTTATTGAGTACTGACACTCAGGCTGTGAAAAGCAGTCTAGTCAGTGCACTCCACGAACAGAAGCGGAACAGAAGATGGCTATCAACAGCAGAACAGGATGGAAAGAAAATTGGAGGCCAGTTGTGAAGGACTCTGTCCCCATGTGCTGAGTGATCCCTACAAACTTGAGCATAACTTCTGAAGGCTCCAACTTCTTTTCCAGAATTTTCTCTCCTACATTTCCTCATTGAACTGCATGAACACAGCAAATATTTTTCATTCCTGTGAGATTTTTCCCATGTTGTTCCTTCAACCTGGCATTCCTTTCCCTGCATCCCAGCTCAGAAAAACCAACTCATCGTTCAAAGATCAAATTGAAAATTATCTTCTCTGTGAAGCCGTCTTCATCCTTCCCAATCAGTGTGTCTCTCTGTGGTCATAAACTTGTATCCTTCATGGCATGTAAATTATATGTTGTATTGTATTTGTCCATTTATTTGTCTGTGTCCTACTAATGTGTAAGCTCTTTGAAGACTTCTAATTTTTGTCCTATTTATCTTTCTGTTCTTAGGTCCTGGAAAAAGACCCAGCTGAAACTGAGGCTCTGAATAAATATTTATTGAATGGATGAATGATATAGAGCAACGAGTTCCAGAATGAATGATAGACATGAACAATGACATAAAAACACAGAGAAAGCAAAACATCAGTTCTGTTTCCAAACATATTTTTCCCCAAAAAGGATTTGATGTGGCTTTTAAAAATCATATATAAATGGATTAAGGAACTTTTTTAGGGGATAAAAAGCAAGTGGTTTTGTTGTAACAACTAATCCTATGATTTAGAGCAACAGAAAATAAAATGCATCATTAAAAGTCCACTTTCTGCCTTCTCACTGTTGACAGAAAAACATTGATGGTCTTGGTCCTTTAAAACACAGGACACCAATAACCCAATGTCTCTTTTCGTTAATTTTTTGTTATGTCTTTCTGAGAGCTGACAGGTAGAAGATATAGGTGAGGGGAAAGATGCCAAGTAGAGATGAAGAAAAGTGTTGAAAAGAAAGAAATTTTCAGAGAAAAAGAGGAAGTAACTCTTGCCTACTGAGACATGATTTCAAGTGAGTCAGTGTCCTTAAGTCTAACAGCTACGCATTTCCAAAGATGTTTCAAAAATGCTTTGCAAGAGAGAGATAGACGTACATGGAGATAGGAGAGAGAGAGAGAGCAAGAGAGCAAGAGAGACAGAGAGAGAGAGAAAGAGACAGAGAGAGAATATATACATGTCTAGATGAATTTTAAAAAGTTAAGAAAAATCAGAAAATCAGCAACTCTATCAGCAAAAGAGAAGCATGAGTGGACTAGGCTCTGCACATAAAGAACTTACTCTTTCAGACAGTGCCCCTTGTGAGCCATGCCACACATTGGCAGAGTTGGCTGTGATGTCATGGGGAAGGGAAGCCGAAATGCTTACAAAGGAAAGAAGCGTGACACATTAGCAGCTTTGTGTTCCTACTGCTGAAAAGCCTAGCCATGAACTTTGTTTTGCTTTTTCTTTGTGTTGAGAATCAAACTCAGAATCTCATGCTTCTCAGAAAGCCAGTGATGATAAGCCCAGTTTAATCCTGAGGGGATTTGACCCTGAAAGATACAAAAAAAAAAAAAAATGAATGTTTTGTTATACAGGTCTTGCTTCGACTTGCCCTTGACCACCCAGCAAGAAAAAAAAAATCCTTAATTA
>PVJA010040900.1:0-18227 GCA_004027025.1 Myocastor coypus | reverse complement strand
TTTTTTTTTTTGTATATTTAAACACAATTCCTGGACTAAAAATACACTCTTATTGTTCCAACTATTATCTCTATTCTAGAGATATTTGTCTGTCTGTCTTTCTGTCCATCTGTCTGTCTACCTATCTATCTATCTCTCCAGCCCAAGTTACTATTGGGAGTTGCTGATACATACCTCTTAATTATCTATGAGATCCACTTTGATGTCTTCAGTACATCCAAACTTTCCCTAAATATCTATGTCTGCTCACTAAATAAGCAAATGACATCATCAAACATCTAACTGCTCAAGCCCAGTTAAATGGGCTACAAGCCCATCTTAAATCAAGATACATGATTTAACCCTGACCTCTTACTTTTCTCAAGTAATGATTTCCCATTTTCCACTGTCACCACTGCCACATCCAAGTTATGTGCCAATTTCCATATAAACTGTATCAGAGTTGCCTTTGTATGTCCATCTACCCACTATGAGCTAACTTGAAGGCAAAAGTGCATCTGTCAGGGCCAGGAAGATAGCTCCATGGCACAAGTGCCTGCCTGGCAAGTGCAAGGTCGTGAGTTTGAACCCTGGTCCCACAAAAAAAAAAAAAAAAAAAAAAAGTGCATCTGTCAAAGGTTTCTTTTAGGTGCAATTCAGAAGGTTTTAATATATTCATAAATTCATGCGACTATTACCACTCTCAAACTGCAGAATGTTTTTCTCACCCCTGTTATGGTTTGCATCTAGTTGTTCCCACAAAGCCTCACGCAATCACGGGGCAGGAATTTCTTGAGTTTGAGACTAACACATGATCCACTGGGATTATGGAGTTTAGTACTACTGGGATTATGGGTGTGGCCTGAGGCAGCTAGCTGGAGACAGAGAGCCTGAATGTAACATAAGAGAGACAGGCACACACTCTTTCCATTGCTCTGTTGCCCTGGCTGGTTGGTTGCCTTTGTTGCCATTGTTGCTGTTCCACCACCATGAACTGGATGCTCTCTGCCCTGTTCCACTCAGCCTTGGGTCAGCCGAATATGGACTGAAACCTCCAGTAACTGTGAGGTAAATAAACCTTTCCTTCCTTCATTTTGGGTGTTGGATATTTGTCCCACCAATGAGTAACTGAGACAACCCCTAAAAAAACAAAACAAAACAGCCTATTGCCCACTATTAGCATTCACTACCATTCTCTCCTTTTCTCAACGGTTGGCAACCACCAATCTACTTTTCATATCTATGGATTCACTTATTTTGAATGATTACAGAAATTGAATCATATAAGACTGGCTTTTTAATTCTTATTTATCTCACTCTCAAACCCTCAGCATCACCACAGTTCTAGAATAAAGTAGGTGCTCAGTAACTATATGCTGAATCAATGGAGAAGCACAATAGAAACAAAGAGGAATTAAAGGTCTAAAAATGAATCACAAACTTAGAGGAAAGAGGAACTTTCAATGTCATCTAGTCCACATATCTGATTTACTAGATGAGGAAATAAAAGTCCAGAGAAACTAATGATTTGAACAGGGTCAGCCAGCCAGTTAGCAGCAGAACTGAGACTTAAAAATGCAAGAAATTTAACTCACAGTGCAACTGATTGTCCAAAATAAAATACTCTTTTGATTTCTCTAACATGATGCACTACAAATACCTCTAGTTGTTGGGCTGACTTTTTTGCTTGTTCCTAACCATGGTGGAATCTTTTTCTGGTGTTCTAAACTGAGCTTGCTTTAAGAAAGTAAAAAGACTCTAATTGTTTTTTCAAAATAACAAAACTCGTTTAAACCGTAACTATTCTGTTGCTACTGCTGTTTTTCCCTTTGAGTAAGTGTTTTGAAGAAGTCTCCTATTCAAAAGGAGACCTCCTTAATTTTGTTTTTTTTTTTTTTTAATTTTTATTTTATTTATTATTTTTATTCTTGTTTCAGAACCTTTGTTTGTTTATTCACTCATTTTTATGGCCGGCTAAGCCCGCCCCGAGGGCGGGGCTGGCGCAGCATGTGGTGCCGGGGATCGAACCGCGGTCCCTGAAGCTGCCCAAGCTTCCCCAAGCAGGGGCTTTAGACCACTGAGCCATCCCACCGGGCCCGACCTCCTTAATTTTGAAAACTCTAGGAGACGGCCCCAGGAGATATGACTCCAGAGATCATGCACTCTCAGAGAATAGCTTTGATTGTTTTTTCCTATCATCTTGTTCTTATTCAAAATCTAAAACCTAGTGCTTTTGTAACTATAGATTTTCAGAATAGAACTCTCACTTTCAAATGTCTTTTGCTTATACATTTACTTGGATATTGAATCCGCAAACATCTGAAACTTCAGAGGGCATCAATAACATTCACTCTAATATTTGATATGTCTTTTCTGTGACTCTGTAACAAGGATTATGATCTTTCTGAAAAGACGCAAGATTTCCATGTTATTTCTTTTTTTTTTTTTTTTTGCAATACCGGGATTCAAACTCACGATCTTGCACTTGCCACGCAGGCACTTGTGCCTCGGAGCTATCTCCCCAGCCCCTCCATGTTCTTTCTGAACAAAAAAAATTCACTCCAGGCTTATCTCCCGACTCATATCTCAAATGTTCTATTTTAATGGTGACCACAATTACCATTTTTAAAACCCCTTCTATATATGAATCCAAGATATAAATAAAGATTAACTGGATGCTGTTTCCTAAAACTTAAGCCATCTTTTTCTACCTTGGGGGAAGGTAGCATTCCAAGTGAAGCAAAAGCCAAAGTCTATATTTATTCAAAGATATAAGGCTTGTTTTTTTTTTTTTTTATTGCTATAGTTCTCTATCTTTCCCAATCTTTCAAAACTGTATTTTTCACAAGAAAACTGAATCAAGTGAATAATAGCCAATAGTTGGATTCTGAAATGCCATGAGATGATGTTCCTTACATATGTATTAACTACTCAAAGACAGTGCAGGTCATAAGTGGGCTTAAAACATTCAGAAAGCTAGAAGGAGGCAGGGATATCCAACTAACTCAACCCCTTCATAAAACAGAAAAGGAAAGTCAATTTAGGGGAAGAAGAATAATCTTTTTCAACAAGTGGTGCTGGAATAAAAAGAAAGGGTAAAAATTAATAAACAAAGTTCTGAAACAAGAAAAAAAATTAAAAATTTTAAAAATAATAATAATAAATAAAAGAAAGGGTGAGGGGAAAAGTGGGAGAGATGAAGAAAAAGAGAAAGAAAAGAATCTCCACTTACATGACATGCCATACAAATATTAATTCATAATGGAACATAGATTTAAATGTAAAACATAAAACTACAAAGAAAAGGAAAGTGAAGCTCAGCAAGGAATTTCATTTACCAATGTTTCCCTGTTATTTAAACCTTTCATAGAGCTTGCTTCAATAAATTATTATTCACTGCTTTAACAAATTCCATTTGGTCCTGATAATTCCACTACTCTGTGCTCACTCAGGGAAAATGGTTTCCTCACTCAGGGAAAATGGTTTCCAGTGTATTAATTGGGTATTTGTTCATGCTCTTTTGATTTTTAAATATCTTTTTCATGCTAATTCAGTGATTCATTCATTCGTTCAACATTTACCAGGCAACTACAATGTGCCAGGCATTGTGCAGAATTAGAAAATGTAAAATATGGTTCCCATCTCAAGAGATTTATGGTCCAATGATAAAGAAATCAGATTATCACGCTAATGAGATTTAAAACCCATGTAGGAGCAAGAGCCATGCTTTTACTTCATTTTCACCAAGTTACTAAATGGAGTATGGCCCAACCAGTCCAATGGGTGAACACATTATGATGACTGGCTAACCTCGAGTTTGAAGACACTTTCTGCCTTGTAATATTTGGAGAACTGAAATCGGAGATTAAACGGCAAATCCTTAATAAGGTAGAAGAGGAGGGGGCCCAGCGGGATGGCTCAGTGGTCTAAAGCGCCTGCTTAGGAAAGCTTGGGCGGCTACAGGGACCGCGGTTCGATCCCCGGCACCACATGCTGCGCCAGCCCTGCCCTCAGGGCAGGCTGAGCCGGCCATGAAAATAAATAAACAAATAAATATGTACACATGATATCTTTAAAAAAAAAAAAAAAGAGGAGCCCATGTCATCCCAAGGGGACTCAGGGCCACCTCTCCTGTCTCTTGGTCTGTTGCAGGTATTAATTACGGCAAAATATGTCAATGGCTGGAGAAAGCGCGCCCCAGGCAATTAACTCAACCGCCAAAGCTCCCCGTACAACTCTTTCCGGTACGCAGATGTCTACCTTGACAAATCACCTGGCAGCTACTCATGGCTGCCGCTATCTCAACATAGATTCCTCCATGTCCTCAAAATTGAACCTTAAAGCTACCTAGCTTTTGTTTTGTTTTGTTGGTTCGGATGTGTAAAATTGTAGTGGGAGGAATGTTATCTAGAGCCTTCTCTCAGCGTTCCTCGGCCTTGGGGTTTTCTCTTTTCCTCAAAATACTTTTGACCCTAGCAAAAATATTCCCAAACTAATCCTTAGGTATCAACTAATAAGAAAAGAAAAGATAACTTTTAACCTGAAGACCAAAAAACCAACAACACCCACTCACCCTTTCCTCCAGAGCTCTCGCCTCTGGCCTGCACACTTCGCCCGGTCGATGCCTAATTCACACCACACGGGAGCCCAACGGACTTTTCCAGCAGCTTCTCACAGTTAACGAGTTCATGAATAATCAAAGAGCCCTTCTTGGGCGGGGCTAGGTACTTCCCTATGAATAATTCATTATATCTTCAAGGATGGCCCCTGGCCTTGCTCAGTCTTATGAATATGCAAAGAGCGAGCGGCTGTTGGGAGGCCCTCAGGCCTGCCGGCTTCCAGTCCACCTCTCTCATAGCTCCGGTGCTGCGCCTCTCCCCCTCTCCCGAGGGTTCCCACCATGCTGCTTCGCGGTACCCGCGAGAGGGCTCGCGGCAACTGAGGCCAGAACGAGGGGAAGCAAAGCTGCACGCTGACCCGAACGGGGCCTTCTGCCACAGGCGTTCCTGTGTGGGCAGCTTGCAGGATGTGGACAGCCTGCTCCAGGGCTTCCTCAGCAGGCTCTAGCCGGCCCGGAGGTGAGCCCTGGAAGACCCGATCGATCGAGGGGCTAAGGCGGGCCAGGTAGTCCCAGGTAGGCCGGAGGCCTGGGTGGGCACAGCATCGGGAGGCAAGGCTGGAACTTGAAGGGCCCCGAGCTCAACCAAAGGGCGAGTTTGTGTCCAGAAGGCAGAGCTCTTCAGGCCTTCGGGGCATCTCCCACCGCTCCTCTGCTATTCTTTCTGACATTAACATGTCATTATACATCAAAAAATGTAAACATAGGGGCCCAGCGGGATGGCTCAGTGTTCTAAAGCGCCTGCTTGGGAAAGCTTGGGCGGCTTCAGGGACCCGGCACCACATGCTGGGCCAGCCCTGCCCTCGGGGTGGGCTGAGCCGGCCATAAAAATGAGTGAATAAACAAACAAATGTTCTGAAACAAGAAAAAATAAATAAATAAAAAATTTAAAAAAATAAAAAAAATTTTAAAATGTAAACATATTCTCTTTCCCCTCTGCCCATCTCAGTCCCTTATGAGAAATAAGCCCTAGGAGTAGCTCCAATGTGTGTATTTCTTCAGATTCTTTGCAATGTGAGTACAAATTTAGTGCTTTGTGAAGCTTTTCAAAGGTTCCTAAAGTCCCCCTGGACCTCCCCAGTAGGATTTCAGGAGTTTGACCTTTGTCTTTTATCCTATTCAGGATAAAAGAATAGGCCTGTTGACACCTGTTCTTTAGTTCCTGCAGGTTAAGAAAAAAAATATGTATATTCAAAGTAGTGAGAACACAAGTTTAGAATAGAATGACTAAAACCAAGATTTGGGCTGAAAAACTTCTTTAGTGCAGGTTTTCTCAGCCTCTACAATAATATAGTACACCCACCCACCCCATCCCTGGCCCAAGTTGGGACAATCAATACTGTCTTTGAAGATTGGGCACGTAGCTCAGCAGTACAGTGCTTGCCTAGCACATGTGAGGCTCTGGGTTCTTTTTCCAATATTGTCAACTGTCCAAAAAATAATCAAACAAACAAAAAAACCTGTCTCCATAGTTTGCCAAATATCCCCTGAGGGGCAAAATCGCTTCCAGTTGAGAGCTGTTTTGATCTATTTTCCAAAAGTAACTGCTTTTTTCAGTCTATCCACACAGATGGTCTTTTGCACCAGCTCTTTCTAGCCTCAACATTAATCTGCTCCCCATTCTGGGCCATTAGCCCCTCTATACAAGTTGTCCTAATTGTCATCTGTCCCTGGCTTGACCTGTCTCAACTCTCCTTGGATCCAGAGGCCTTCCCCCTTCTGCCCTTTATTAATGGCAGTCCATCCCACTCACAAGCACTTGCTCTTACTTTTTATTACTCTTTTTTCTTCACAGAATTTCTTCAATCTGGATTTCATTTCTTTGTTCACCTGTTCCTTCTACACCACCAGACTGTAAATAAGCTTCACCAGAGGCCTACCCTGGCTGAGTTACCAAGGTCCCCAGGATTCATCTCAGTGCCTGGAACACAGTGGGCACTCAATACTAACATTTGTGGGCTGAAACAATAACAGCTCACCTCTCTGTCTCCTAATTGCTTCTCTGGAGTTTCTTATACTATTTCCCCTGTTCCTTTCTTTCTAGGCTGCTTGTGACTTTCACTTAGAACATAAACAGACAAATGAGTATCCGTTCCTGTCTAACATACCATATATATAAACCTCTCACCTCTCCCACTGGCTTCTCAATTTCTTGAAGGAAAGAGCTTTTAATTTTACTTCTTTTATTATGTTCTTTGAAGGTATTCAAATAGATAATTAAATGAACTAATCAGTGACTTAAAGAAAAATGGTCAACAATTAAAAATTAGTAGTACTAGAGGGGGGCTTTAGAAATCATTAAAGATCATTTCTTTACAAATGAGAGTTTAAGTAATTTGCTCAAGGTCCCTAAGCTTGTTAAGAGACTAAGTCACAAGCATAATCAATGGTCTCACATTTCTCATCTTAAGGCTCTTTCTTGTCTCCACCCAAGCTATTTCCTGATTACTTTTCTGTGAACCTAATTTACAACTCAAACATAGAAATCCCAAGCCTAAAACCTGCTTCTTGTCGACTGAAAGGCTTTGAGCTTGTACTCTGATTAAATCTATCCCTAGGGATAATGGCCTAGTGAACTCAAAGGTGCTATGTGAAATTCAAACAATTTTTCTGCTACTGTTTTCTTTCTCTTCATTTACTTCCTCCTTTCCTTTCTCTTCTCATTTCAGTTCTAAGATACTAGACACTGTCCCTGTCAAAGCGAAATATCTTGTATGTTTTGGAAGGGGAAAATGTGCATTGTGCTAGACATTGTTCATTATTTAGAAATTTCCAACTTTATAAAAGGTCAAACTTCTCTAGTTGATAAAGTTTTACAAACCCTACACCCAGAAGTAATATAACACACGAGACAGATGAAGAGGAGGAGACAGTCTTGAGATGACTTTCACTGGCCAGATTTAACCTTTCTTTTTAGAAATGTCTGTGTCATTTGACTCTGTGTGCTTAAAACATTTGCTATTCTTCATCAACCAGTCTCTAGTTAGATGCTTATCCTTTGAGTGCTAAGGATCACTTTTTCTTTTCTGTTAAAGGGAATTTTGTGTTTTTTCTTTGCTTTTTCTGCCTAGTGGAAGAGAGAACCCAGGGGCTATACACTGAGCTACACCCCCATGTCACCCCTTTTTAAATCTTTTATGTTGAGACAGGGTCTTGCTAAGCCACTAAATTGCCACTAAGCTGGGTTTGAATTTAGAGTTCTCCTGACTCAGCCTGCTGGAGCTGAGATTATAGGTATGTGTCATTCTTCCTACCCTTCTTTACTCTTCCTTATTGATTTGTATAAGCAGCATCTAGTTAGTAAAAGCTTGTGGAGTTGCATTCTCACTTTGCAGAATCTGAGAGATTTCTGAGGCACCTAATGGCAATATTACATCACAGAAAGCAGGACTACTTTTGTCTGCTTACACTAACTGGAAATTTGTCCATCAATTTCAGTTTAACCTTAGAAATCTCCTTCTAAAACGGCGTATTTGAAGATTATCAAAATGGAGGTATTGCATATAAAATATATTCTAAGAAGGTTATCTATAGTGTTATCTCCCTCCCTCTTCAGTGCTCATAATCATGATACCAAATACTGATAAAAGAGTGGCTAAGTAGAAAAGGTGGTATGTTCATTGTATTTGCTTTTAACTTTTATTAGAACTCCTAAAGTTCTCATAACTTCCAGCCATCAAGAAGCTGACAATACCACATCTATTCATCATTTATTTCACACCTATCAATTTATCCTTGAAAAAGCACTCTACTTGATAATGTGGCAATCAGGTAGATAATGACTTGATCTCTGACCTGTGGAAGTTTATGATATAGCAAGAGAGGGAGACCTGTAAACACCATACTAACATAATAGTTTGAAAATATTAATGGAAATTGAAAGTATATAATAGAGGGTATAAAAGGAAGCTATAATTCTGAATAGGGAACCAAGATAGCTTCACAAAGGAAGTGGTATTTTCAGAAGGGAGCATATGTATATAATTCCTTTTATGTTCTTTGGCAATGGTTAGGCTACTTCTAACCACTATAAGCAGACCTTTTGCTCAGCACTTTAGAATAGAAAAGAAAAGAAGGTGTAAGAGACTTTCTTTCCACTCCTAGCAGCAACACATTTCTGAAAGCTGTAAGTTGCTATTGCAATTCCAAGTGCCTCTCTCATGGCAAAGAAGAAATATGAGTAGAGACTCCTTTCATTTTTGTCCCCTTGCTCACTAAGGTTGAATTGAATGTGGCTGTTTTACCCCAGTTGCCTTATTTCAAGCCCCCTCCCTCCCCTCCCTCTTCTCTGTTAGAATGGCATTTTGGGGCTGGGGAGATAGCTCAGTGGCTTAAGTGCCTGTCTGGCAAACACAAGGTCCTGAATTCAATCTCCTGGATGGCTAAATAAATAAATAAATAAATGATATTATGTTCTGGGTGCCACTGGGGCATGTAATACTATTATGGTTTGGATCTTAATTGTGCCATGCAGAAAGCCTGCATGCTGAACTTGGCTATCAGCCTGTAATCCTCCTGGGAAGATACTAGATCAGGGAGGAGGGGCCCTTCAAAGAAATACTAGAGCCCAGCCCCTCTCTATCTTTTTCTTTGCCTCCTGGCAGTGTTAAAATGAGAGGCTTTGCTCCACCACACACACCCTTTTCTAATGTTTGGCCTTTCTATGGCCCTTGACACAATGGAGCCAATCAATAATGAGCTGATACCTCCCCAAACTGTGAGCTAAAAATAAATCTTTCCTCCTTATAAGATATTTCTCTCTGGTATTTTGGTCACAGTGATGGAAAATTAGCACAAGAAACAATGTGGTTTGGGGGATAAGTGTATTTATTGGGTTTTTGTTTGTTTGTTTGTTTTGGGGGGGCTTTAGTTTGTTTTTGAGATAAGGTCTCACAATGTAGTTCAGGCTGGCCTCAATCTCATGATAGTCCTCCTGCCTAAGCCTCTTGGGTAATGGAATTACAGGTGTATGCCACATCCCTGGCCTGTGGTAAGGGTGTTTATGAATGTGATTCTGAAGTCCTAGAATTTTAAGTATAGCACAATTCTGGTTACAAGTCAGAGAAAAAGAAAAATTAAAGCAATTAGAGAACTGAAGATGGGGCTGGGGAGATAGCTCTGAGGCATAAGTGCCTGCTGGGCAAGTGCAAGGTCGTGAGTTTGAACCCTGGTCCCACCAAAAAAAAAAAAAAAAAAAAGAACTGAAGTTTTGAATGAGGCCTGTGTATGTAAACTAATTATATTGATAACTTCTTTAGGCTATGTTTAAGAGAACAAGGGAAAGATAAAAAGCTGCCAACTTGATATCGCTTTTGAAATTTACCTATCCTTTTGCAGCCAAAGAGAATCCAGTCAATATGAAATAAGCTCCCAACTATGAGGTCTGAACATAAACTAGTGCTGCTTCTGTCTACACACTGTCAACCTACAAAATAAAATTCCCTGTGTAGGTGGCAATTTATTGTGGCCTTCATGCCCCCTCAGAGTTGCATATCAATTTTTGTCTCCTTCAGATTGATCTTTCCTGACTGTCAGAGTCTCCTTGTGGGTTGTGTGCTTCTAGGAAAGCCTAAGGTTTAATGAACTGAAACAGGAAATGACAGAGGCTGTAAGTGACAGGCTGCTGCTTGCTCAAGTGCCCAGACTAAGAAATGATGTCAAGGAAGATAACAAATTCTCAAACATCACAGAAATGTTTGGCTACTTGCTTCTGAGTTCCACTGAATATGTAGTTTTAGTGATATGTAAATTGATGTTATATCTCTTAATGATTATCACTTAACAGAAAAAGTTCAAAAGAAATAGATTTTAAGCTGATTTTCCATGACTGCTACTTGGAAAATCTACAGAGATCTAAGACAAGACGCTCAAAATTCTCCATACCCGTATATTGTGGCCTTTACTTAGTACATTTTCTTAGTGCTTCAGAAATGACAGTTACCAACAGTGTTCTCCTCTGAGACCATACTGCAGCTTCAGCTTCATGAAAAGCATCTTTAATTTCTAGCAATCAAATGATTAAATATGTAAGTATTAATGATCTCTGAGAGGATACCTAATTTAAGACAGAGTTCTTATCATAAATTGAATACTGTAATAAAAGAAATATTAAGCAGAGTTTTCTAATATCTCTTCACATAAAACAACCTAACAGAAACAGATTTTGTTCCTTCCAAGAGAAAGGTTAAATAGCTGGAAAGCACAAGACATCATAAGAAAATTAGCTACATAGTTTTGAAAATGGAAGGGAAAAAGAGAATTGCAAGAAGACATCATTTAAAGGTTTGCAGGAACTTAGACATAAGGAAACAATCCTCCTACCCAGGCAGACAGATTTTTGTGGAAGCCACATTATTAAAGGTACAAGGGACTATGTGAACCTCAGTCAAGTCACAGAAAATTTTACTACCTTAAAAGACAGTGGAGGAACTGGGCTTGATAGCACATGCCTGTAATATCAACACTAAGGGAGGCTGAGACAGGAGGATCACTGCAAGTCTGAACTGCACAGCAAGACCCTGTGTCCAAAAAAAAACCATTGGGAGAATCAAATGTCTCTACTTTTCCATGACTTGTGGATAACATCCTTTTTTGTTAAGTATATAGAAATAATACATGTTCAGTAAATACACATTGAAAAAGTACTTATGTCCCTGGAAGAATCCTAAATATCACTCAAATGATTGGGATGCATTCACATTGTGAAAAACAGGATTGATCTGAAAAAAGAAACACTGCAGCTTCTGTTTCTGTCAGCCATTTTATTACTTTTTTTCATTCATCCTGTGTTGAAACCATTATCTTTTTATGTGTTGACTTTTTAAAAAAAAATTCTATTGTACATACTTAAAACCCTCCTTTTAATGTGTACTTTATTGACATATGCAAAAAATTTACCACTTTACCTGGGAGTGGTCCCAGCACTTGGAAGGCAAAGGCAGGAAACATTAAAGGGCATCCTGGGGCTACCTAACAGTGAGTTCAGGGCCAGCCAGGAATACAGAGTGAGACCCTGCCTCAAAAAAAATATTTTATACTTCAATGTGTGCTAGTCATACTCAAAAGTAGGGTGCATATTTAATATACTCACAAAGTTGTGCAACCATCACCACTACCTAATTCTATAAAATTTTTACTACCACCAAAAGGAACCCATGCTTACTGGTACTCATTTCTCATTTTCCTCTCTGTTAGAAGCTGTAAACCATCAATTTACTTTCTGTCTCTATGGACTTGCCCTTTCTGAATATTTCATATAAATTAAAGCATAAAATATGGCTTTTTGTGCCTGTTTTCTTGCACTTAATATGATAGTCATGTAGGTTGTCACATGTACTCCTTTTTATAGCTGAATAATATTGTTATATGTTTAGTTTTTCTATATAGCTATCAATGAATGGACATTTGGGTTGCTTCTTTTTTTTTTTTTTTTTTTTGTGTTTTTGAGACAGAGTCTCGCTATGCAGTTCAGGCTGCCTTGAGCTCAGTTTTGTAGTACAGGCTGGTCTTGAACTCACACTGATCCTCCTGCCTCAGCCTCCCGAGTGCTGGGATTACAAGCATGCGCCACCACGCCCAGCTTGGGTTGCTTCTTATCACTTTGTGGTTAAGAATAATCCTGCTGTGCACCTTAATACACAAGTTCTTGTTTCGGTAGATAGTTTCCTTTCTTTTGAATTTGTGCTAGGAGTGGAATTGCTGGGGTATATGGTAATTCTTTAATTTCTCTAGGAGCTGCCAAACTGAAAGCATCACTATGCCCACTTTTATTTTATTTTATTTTTTTGTTGTTTCAGAACTTTTGTTTGTTTGTTTATTTATTTGTTTTTATGGCCAGCTCAGCCTGCCCTGAGGGCAGGGCTGGCGCAGCATGTGGTGCCGGGGATTGAACCGCGGTCCCTGCACCCGCCTAAGCTTTCCTAAGCAGGTGCTTTAGGCCACTGAGCCATCCTGCCGGGCTCCTATACCCACTTTTAAACTGGACTTTTTTTTTTTTTTTTCTTGTTGCACTGTAAGAGTTCTTTATACGTTGTATACGCAAGTGCCTTTTCAGATACATAGTTTTCATATATTTGTCCTTTGTCACTAGAAAATGTCACTGGACAGGGTCCACGGAGATTCCTGAAGCTGAGATAAGGAACTTAACCCATGCTAAACATAGAGTGGGCTCATAGGCTTGCTGATTCCCATCATGGAAAAAGAATTTTTAGGACAAATCAGTAAGGGAATGTCTTTTCTTTAGGAGAAATTTCAGTACATACTAAAAGAAGTAGGATATAAGCCCCTGAAAGAGAGGCACATTATTTCATGGAAGAGGGAGTATTATCCTCTTGGGAAAAGGATAGTAGTCACAGTTTGTTTTGTTTTGTTCTGTTTAATAGGTAATTGAAACATTTTTTGACTCAGCCTGTTACTTTATCTTTGAATCAGATTCCTGCTCTTTTTGTTCTCAAGTCAATTTACAGACTTTCAGTATTCCTGAGGAGTTGTGAATGCGACGAGTCTAGAGCCTAAATTTAATGAAAGAAAGCTGATGTGGATCACCTTCTGGCTGAGTCTCAGAATTTACAGACTTGGGGCTAGCAAGATAGCTCAGCCATCTAAAGCACCTGCTTAGGCAAGCTTAGGCAACCGCAGGGACTGCAGTTTGGTCCGACACCACATGCTGTGCCAGCCCCACCCCCAGGGCAGGCTGAGCCAGCCATAATATAAATAAATAAGCAAAGTTTTTGTTTTTGTTTTTAAAAAAGAAGAAGCAGACTGAAAAGTACAATTTTAAGATATGATGTCCTTCTCTCCTTTCCATCTACCTGTATTTCTTTTGCCGTAGTTCACTTGGAAGCACAAAGGCTTTTAGTCATTTGTTTTTTGTTTTTGTAGTACCGAGAATCAAACTCTGGGCTTGTGCACACTAGGCAGCACTGTGTCATTGAGCTACACTCCCAGCCCCAAAGCTTTTATCATGCATTCCTTTTGGTCTGTAAGCCTTTCCATTGAGAAATACACTGATACACTTACAGAACTTTGTAAACGATGGATTGCTTTTTTCTTGTTGCTTTCCAGGTTCTTTCTTTGACTTTCACTTTTGTTTTGTTTTGTTTGAGAATGGGTCTCCCTGTGTAATCCAGGGTGGCCTTGAACTCACTATGTAACCAGGCTGGCCTCACTCATAGTGATCCTCCTGCCTCATCCACCTGAATGCTGTGATTACAGATATGTATACTTCCATGTTTAACTGATTAGGACAAGTCTTGTACAGACCTACATGGAGTCTTTGTGCTTTCTTAAATTTGTCCATTTTCTTTTTGGATTTGGAACATTTAGGCCATTATTTATTTCTCTTCACCTTCAGGAGTTCCATAATAGTTCCATCTATTTATCTGTTTGATAGTTTTCTATAATTCTCTTAAGGTTTCTTCACTTTTATTCATTCATTTTTCTTTTTTGTTCCTCTGTCTTGGTAATTTTAAATTACTTGTCTGAATTTACTAAGTCTTCTACCTAAAAAAATCTGCTGTTCAACTTATAGTAAAAGTTTCACTTTTGTTATGATAGTCTTCAATTCTAACTTTTATGTTTGGTTCTTTTTTATACTTTCTATGTCCATATTAATATTTTCATTTTATTCATGTAGTTATCCTTGTTTCCTTTAGCTGTCTGTCCTTTTATAGCTTGCTTGAGCTTCTTTAAGATAATTTCCAATTCTTTGTCAAGTGACTAAACAGATCACTGTTTCTCTGAGGTTTATTTCTAGAGCTTTGAGTTCTTTCAGCAACATTTTCCTGTTCCTTCACTTTTGGTGGGATGTGGGCATTTGAAAAAACACACCAATATTGGTGTTTACAGACCTCCACCAATTATCCCAATACAGATTGTATGGGCCCTCAGTCTTTTCTGGGGTACATTTCTCTGAGCTGATACATGTAATTTCCCCATTAGAAAGTTTTTTTTTTTCAGGTGCTCTAAATTTTCTATCCTCCCTGGTGTTTGTCTGCAATGTTGCAGGTCCTCTTGTCTTCCCCAAACCTCTACTGGGGCCACTGGTGACAAACTTATACTATGTGTGTCACAGAGGGCATGCAGAGCCCTCCCTGTCACTTTGTGAGCCAAGCCACCCAGACCAAAGAGGGCAGCTGAAATATTTTCCACAACTAAAAATGAATTTAGAAAATTCTGTGACATTTTCAGACAAGCCATAAGGAAATCTAAAGGAATTTTCTAGCATTGTAGCAGCTGCAAAAGAGAATTTTAGTAACAGATTTTTGCAGTTCTTTAAGATGGAAACAACCCTGTGTTATTTCTCCAGCCAAATTTGAGGAACTTGATCTTTTCTGCTTACACTGGCTAGATTTTAGAAATCTGGAAATGGAGCTATTGGAATTTTAAGAAAACTCTATCTGAAAAAATAAATTCTATCATTTTCAGTCAACCCTTGTGAACATAGAGATGATAGAATATGAAGGGATGACAAAGCACAGCACAGCTGGTAGTTCTGAAAATCCTTGAAGTTTGGAACTCTCTGCCAAATAATTTTAAGTCAATGAAAGCACTTGAGATTGCTTTTCTTACCTTGTATGGATCATCTTATGCTTGTGAGCAGATGTTTTCAGCTTTGAACTCTATTGAATCTGATACAAGAAACAGACTAACAGATGACCTCATCTGTGTATTTCTCTCAAATTAATGAAGTATGAACCAAGGTTTGACAAATTATCAGTATGCATACAGCAGTGAAGATCACATTAATTATGTAAAAGCACACCAAGTGCAAACTTACTTTCCAATAATTGGTGTTGTATCACTTGAAAGCTGTTACTGCATTTTTCTTTTAGGACAAAAGATATTAATGTATGATCTGTTTTCTTTTCTAAATCAAATGCTCACTATGGAGGTTTAATTCCACTTGGCCATAAATAAATGGGCTTGGGGTAGTAGTTTGGCCTTCGGTCTCTAAAAAGTTTGCCACCATTGGCCTAGACTCTCCTTTGTTCTCAGTTATCCAAGGTATGCCAGTTACCTCTCTGTACTCAAAGTCAAACAAGACAAAAATCAGTGCCTTGGAAGGTCCCTCAGAAAGCCAACACTTTGGACGTACAGTTCACTCCTCTCTTTCCCTCCTAAAAGAACAGCCTAGAATTAGGCACTTTTTTTCTGCTCATACTAAGTTGTCCTGGCTCGGAGGGAAAGAAGTACCACATACAAAACTCATAGCTTCTTGATTTTAGCACAGCAGTTCTTGTCTGTAATTTACTTCCTTGGCTACTGTGACTTTCTAACTGGTTTTTGGAGTTTCCTTAGATTTTTAAACTATATTTTGTCGTTAAGTCAGTGTCTCTATGGGAGTAAGTTCTATGGTTTCCTGTTCTACCATCTTGTGGTGTCACTCTAGATTCTTCAAAATTTTTGAGTTGTGGGATGTTTGATAATTTGTTGAAAGCTGTGAAACTTTTACCTAGGGAAAAATATATATACATAAAATATAAGCTATAAATTTTGGGAGTATTATATATCTTCATATACACAGGTGAATATAAGCCTATTCATATATCCTGTCTTTAAAATCTTAATATAATCTATTTAACTATTAAAATTAATTCAAGTTTGGATTACTCAAAACTTGCATATCAACAAGCTCTGGAAGATAACCTCTGAAGCTTGGGATATCTTGTTTAATAAGTGTATTGGTATGTCTGAGTCCTCAACCTACATTGTCTCAGTTTGGCCATATGGATTATGCAAACAGTAATTTAGAATGAAGACCTATTTGTGTGTGCCTGAGACCCTGTTGGTTTGACTTCTATAAGGCTGAAAATAACTAAGGTAACTTGTATAAGAGGTTCATGCCCATGTGTTTGACCTCTAGTTAAAATCCTGAACATTGAGGCTTAAGTGAGCTTTTCTGATTAGGGGCACTTCGTATATCATTGCTAAGAAATTAAGCACTATCAATGAAATGAGCAGAAGACACCAAAAGCTTATGCCTAATTTTTCCTGGGTTTTGCCCTGTGTATCTTTTCCCCTCACTAATTTTAATCTGTATACCTTTCATTATAATAATCCATTATTGTGGGTTATGAGTACTACAGCCTTTTCCAAGTCCTATGTGTTCTTCTAGTGAATTGCTGAATCTTGGGTACATTTGACCCAAAGTTCAAACTATTCATGTTGTTAGCCCACCTGTAAAACCCAATGCAATTATTAGGCTACATGTCTTTCAGTTCTTAGAGCATAAATTCATTTCTAGTGAATTTCTATCATTTTCTAAGTGCTATGTCATTTGTAGGGATTCAGAGCTAAGAAAATTTATGCCTTGGGCTATAACTCTTCAGCCCTCTAAATCTAAGTGATAAAAATCATGTATTTGTTCTTTTCTTGTTGCTTCTAATTTCCCTCATGTAACAAATTTTTCTGTGATGCTCAGTGGACGCTCACACAGAAATAGAGGATAGTGCTGAAGCCTATACTTTTCCCCTCACTCCTGGAACTTGAACCAAGTCCTCCTGCATGCTAGACAAGTGACCTATCACTGAGCTAGCTCCTCAGGTGCTAGCTCATAAATTAATGTGTTTTCCATCTTAACTAAATACAGTAGTACCTCAGTTCAAATTGTGGTTCTTTACACACAATTTTGGTCACAAACTGAGTTGGATGAGAACTTAATCAAATTCAATGGTTAGGTTCAAGGTTGATCTGATGAGGAAATTATCATGTGTTATAGTCATTACCTTTGAGTATAAGATGCAGTAGCAGGTTAATGTGAGTTTATTTTCCTGTCTTCATAATTTCACAGATAGAAGAGTCGCACTTACTATAGATCTTAGCAATTATCAAAATATTATTTTTATTTCTTTTTTAAGCTAACACCTTCTACCTTTGTGCTGAAAGGAATAACTTTATGTGTTCCTTTGGCACATCCAAATTACTGGTATTACTGTCATGCTTTGGGGCTATTAAATGCAACAAGGATTACTTAAACATAGCAAGATGATATCATGACAAGTTAATCTGATAACTGAGATGCCTATTAAGTGATTAAGAGGTAGGTGGCACATAAAGCTTTGGATAGTTCTGGACAAAAGGATGATTCATGTCCTCAGAAAGATGGAGCAGATGGTGCAAGATTTCATCACACTGCTCGAAATGATGTGCAATTTACGATTTGTGAATTGTTTATTCTTGGAATTTTCCACTTAATAGTTTCAAACCACAGTTGACCATAGGAAGTGAAACTGCACAACAGGGACTAGTAGAAATCATATTCTTCTGCATTCTACATGAGGACATACTTAAAGAGACTAAGTTTGTAAGGTAATGGCTATCTCTGATTATTTTGATTTTTTAAAATTAGTGTGAGAGGCATAAAGAAGTTTATTAGGCATAATTTAAAGTACATACTCAAAGAAAATAGAGAATGTGTCTTCAAGAGAAATATCTTGAACTTAGTTTTTAAAAGTCAGGTCTATTGAGAAATTTATAAAATGTGCCCATTTTTTATTGTTTAAATTTAACAATGGTTATATTACATATTTTCATCATCAGATCAGTTTAGATTAGTACATACAGGTATATAATATTGATCAAACAATTAAACATTAACCTTTCTAAATCCACATTACTTTTTTTTTTTTTT
>PVJA010040899.1:0-18225 GCA_004027025.1 Myocastor coypus | reverse complement strand
AAAAAAAAAGTAATGTGGATTTAGAAAGGTTAATGTTTAATTGTTTGATCAATCTTATATACCTATATGTATTAATCTAAACTGATCTGATGATGAAAATATGTAATATAACCATTGTTAAATTTAAACAATAAAAAAATTGAAAAAAATGATAGGTGTGTGATGTGACAGAAATATTAATGAGCTTCATTTACTTATTTCATATTGATTAAATATATGAAAATCCTTATTTTATCCTACAAGTCTGTACATTCTCTTTTTAATTAATTTTTAAAAAATTTAATGATGAACTTATTTGCTCATAAAACATAAAAAATATTTTTTTCATTTTTTACTATTTTAATCTTTTCTTTTTTCACTTATTTGGTACATGTCTCACTAAACAGTTCAAACTTGTAGTGATCCTCTTGTCTCAGCCTCCCCAGGACTGGAGATACAGGTATGCACCCCCATGCCTGGTTTTGGTGGCCAGCACAGTGAGCCCAGGGTTCTGGAGCCTGCATGACATGTAATACCAGAGTTAGAGCCCAGGGTCTTGTACTTACCTGGCAGGCACGCACTTAAATCAATGTGCTATCTCCCCAGCCAAAATATATTTTACAAACCAATCTTCTCCAACTTAGTATGACTATGTTTATAGACAGAAATTTCAAAATCTATTTTTCCCAGGTGCTACTGCCTTACCTACTGATCCAGCAATTATTATTTATGCCAGTAGAGAAAACTTCCAGCCCTATTTTCTGCTTCGTGCTGATATAGAAATCTCTGTTTTTCACCAAAGTGGAAAATTGAACCCAAGGACAAAAACTCTACAAGTATTCCACTTGTATCAAAAAATAGTGCCAAATTTGGATTGGTTTTGATTTCCCCATTGAATTTATGCTTGGCAAAATATTTTTCTACTTTACAGCTATGGAAATCTGAGTTTCTAGGTCAAGGGATATGGCTCAGCAGCATAAATTCCTGCCTGGAAAGTGCAAAGTCATGAATTCAATCCCTGGTACCAAAAAAAATAAAATAAAATTAGCATCTGAGTTTTTAAAAAGAATTTAAAAATCAAGCGTTATTCTGCACTACTAGCAAGCATACAGCATATAATCTAGATACACTCTATGCTGAGAGGTGTGTGAACTGTCCAGCTTCACTTTTTGCTAGATGTAAGCACTGTAGCTATATTTGAACAAAATAAAAGAAAAATCATACATTACGGGGCAAATGAATGTAATAGTTACTTTTGTCTCCTTATTGAAACAAATCACTTGATGGCCAAAGTTAAGTGAAGAAAGGGCTATTTAGCTCACAGCTTGTACATATTTCAGTCTATAATAGCTGGCTGCCTGGACGGCAGGGTGGTATATACCAGGGGGGCAAGTGTTCATGGTCGTGGAAGACAACAAAAGCAATAAGGAAGAAAGATAAGACTCTTTCTATCCTTTATATTGCATGCAGACTGCCCACCCTAGGATGGGTGTAGCAGTCACACTCTTAATCCTAGCCCAAATCATGCCAAACCAACTGGGGAAAGATTTACTAAACTCATAGCTTTAATCCTACCATCACACAGTCTAGATTCAGCCACCTCTGAAAAATCCCAATGACCCTGTGGTAGGCAGCTGAGTTAGAAATGGAACAAATTTAGTCAAACAAGGTTAGGCCTTTGAAAGAACCAGTATGGAAGAGGAGATAACTTGCAAATGGAAATATACACATTACTGCTGTGGGCCAGACCTCAAGAAAGAAAAAAAGATTTTAAAAATACAGTCACACATTTCTATAAAAATCAAAATCAGGAACTGATATTCTAAATAGATACCAATCACCTTGAAACAGACAGGAAGAGTCATTAGCCAGACCCCAGCAGTGGTTCTCAACCTTTCTAATGCCGTGACCCCACAATACAGTTCCTCATGTTGCGGCGACCTCAAACCAAAAATAATTTTGGTGGCTACTTCAAAACTGTAATTTTGCTACAGTTATGACTTCCAATGGCTTTAGGCGACCCCTGTGTTTTGATCGTTCAACTCCTGCCGGGGTCGCAACCCACAGGTTGAATACTGCTGCCCTACAGGAATAGCCCGTGTTGGTATTCAGACGCCCAAACTACTGACTACATGATTTGTTTTGTCACTAGATATTGATCTAATCAATTTTAGTTGAGCAACTGTGTATGTAATCTTACTGGTGGACCATAATTTTGTTTCATATCATGTCCATCTAGCAACTTTCGTCCATTTGTTCTACCTTAGACCCATCTCATCTCCTAGTTTTACCCTATAAAAACCCCTAGATAGGCCCAGCAGGATGGCTCAGTGGTCTAAAGTGCCTGCTTAGGAAAGCTTAGGTGGCCTCAGGGACCGCGGTTCAATTCCAGGCACCACATGCTGCGCCAGCCCTGCCCTGAGGGCAGGCTGAGCCAGTTATAAAAATAAAAAAAACAAACAAAAGTTCTGAAACAAGAAAAAATAAAATAAAATAATTCTTTTTTTAAAAAATCCCTAGATAAAGCAGGGTCTTTAGCAGTCTGCTAGGGTTTCCTTCTGTCCCTCTGTGACAGAACCTTTCTTTCTCCCAATAAATAATTCTGCTCTTAACTACCATTCTTCCTAAAATGTATTCTTTTATTTAGAGAGCAAACTCCCCTGAAGTATGTTTCAGATGGGGAGTTTCCTTCCCTTATATCAATGATATGGCTTTGGAGGACATCTAGACATAAGACCACAATAGATGTAAGCCATAACAATGAACTTTTCTTTAAGTCACAACTTGTTTCAACCATTTCCAGCTCACGTGGCTTCTCCAAACCCCTCATGTTGTATGCGGCTTCATTTGAATTGCAACTTAACAGGGAGTCACCTAGGAAAATACTACAGGAGATGTTGTTTGGAGGCAAATTCAAGCCTTGAATATTTTCTGCCTTGACATTTCTGCCCTAAAGTAAACCAACATAGACTGAAACTTCTGAGTACATGAGCCCAAATAAACCTTCATTCTTTAAGTTTTCTACAGCAAATATGTTATGTCAACAAAATAAATATGGCAAGGATAGTGTTCAGGTTTTTAAGAGTAAATGGGGTAGTATGAAGATAAACTTGGATGACCTCACCAGTTTGTTTACAAATATTAGGTCCCTTTTTATATTTCCCTCTTGCTTCTTTCCTTCACCTGTCTAAATACTGTCACTTTCCATGGAATTTGAAAAGCCTTATAATTTAGGAACTTAACTTTGAATATAGAGTTTGTCTCTTAGTTTTGTTAGTGTGTGATATTGGAAAAATTCTCAACTTTCTCAACTTCAGTGTCCTTATCTATATAATAACGATCAGTATTATCCTTATTTTATAGGGTTTTTTTAAAGAGGAAATGTGAAGAATATGCATTTGTCATTTTTAAAATTTCTCAATAACTAAAATCATTAACAATAACTTATGAATAAAAAAAAATATGTAGGGCTGGGGAAATAGCTTCGCAGTCTAAGCACCTGCCTGGCAAACACAAAGACCCAGTGTGATTCCCAGAATTATATCTTATGTACACATAAGATAAAATATCATTCAGCTATAAAAATGATTAAGTCCTGTCATTTGATACAACAGATATGAAAATGTGGACCTTATATTAAATGAAATGTTGTGCTGGTAGGTACATGTTTCTAGCCACCAAAATCTGGCATGATGATTCAAAACTGTAATCCTAGAACCAGGAAGGGTGAGACAGGAGAATCAGTATGAGTCCAAGATGCACAGTGAGAACCTGTACCAAATAAATAAGGAAAACATTTTTAAAGAAAATGAAAAATTCATATTTATCCTATTACTAGTTTTCTGAAAAACTGACTGAAATCACTAAAACTATCCTTTATTTTAGTCCTTTTACACATTTATAGAATGAAAAGTGTTGTGTTCTATCTTACTTATTAACCAGGAAATATATATCAGAATTACTATAGAGAGAGATTAGAAAATATTTGTTGACCCTGGGACCCACTAATGAAGATTCTGATTCATTTATTAAATCTGTCATGATGTTTGAACTAGGGTCAGCTGCCTTCTGGACAGCCATATAAGTGACAGAAACAACAGTCTGAAGAGGGAATGCTTGTAAGATAACTTTAGAAAAAAGAAGACTGGGAGCCCAGAAGTCAGCATGCCACAGACATTAACAAGTACTTTGGCTTAAAGGGTAGAATACCATACACAGGACATTCTAGAAAGTTTCTATACTGAGCAGTCTTATGGGACTAAAATGAATTATGTGGGTAAGTCTAATATGAACTCAACATAATTATTTCAGAGCAGAGTTTCAATGAATATTCCTTTTCTTTCCCTTCCTTGAAAAGTTTTCTATTTGTTTCAACAAGATCTGCTGATATTTAAACACACACACACACACACACACACACACACTCATAATCATATTTGGTAGTGAAGATATGGAGGAAAAACAACCCTTGAACACTGTTGGCTCCATTAGGGGAAGCAATATAGAAACTATTCAAAAATTAGAAATAAGAATGACATGTGATAAAACAATCCCACTTCTGGGTCTCTATCTAAAAGAAAGGAAACCAGCATACTAAAGATATATTTCCATACTCTTGTTTATGTATACCATTTACAATATACAACATTTACAGTCAAGCAGGATGCCATCAAAAATAAGATGTACAAGCCGGGTGTGGTGGCGCACACCTGTAATCCCAGCACTTGGGAGGCTGAGGCAGGAGGACTGGTGCAAGTTCGAGCCCAGCCTGGGCTACCAAAGTGAGCTCAAGGCCAGCCTGAACTACATAGCAAGACCCTGTCTCAAAAAAAAAATAAGATGTACACATAAGGTATAATATCATTCAGCTATAAAAACAATTAAGTGCTGTCATTTGATACAACAGTTATGAAAATGTGGACCTTATATTAAGTGAAATTATCTAAGTAAAGAAAAACAGATACTACAAGTTCTCCATTTTTGAAAATGTAAAAGGGAGGTAACGGCAAGAACAATCATTTTATATAATTAAGAGGATTGCAAACAATGTATGTATATTAGCATCAGACTTGGTGTTTGATGCTAGAAGTACAGAAGGTGAAGATACTGGGAGGGCAGATAAAACATAGCTATGACAAGGAGAGTAGCTTTAACGCTTGAGCAAACAGGCTAACTACAGTCTACCACAATTAATTATACATTTCAAAACAGCTAGATGACTTTAAATGTGAAAATGGAAAATTTTTAATTATCCTGATTTAATCATTACACATGATTATACATGTACAAAATTGTAATGCTGTATCAAATAAATAGCACAAATTTTGTGTATCAAATAAATTTAAGTTTAACAATTATGCAGAATTTTGAGACAGTAACAGTGTTAAAGAAAGTGTAGGTCTTTGCTGCACACTGAGCCTGAAGGGATTATTTTTTGCATTCATTGCAAGATTAAACCCCAAATGTGAAGGGTGATGGTCTGTATAAAATATGCTAGTTTGATAACATATTTGGTGGTTCACCTGAAATTAATATTTTACTTTTCTGGGCTTTAATATTCACCACTGTAAAAGGAACTCTGCCATTCTATGATTCCATAGCACATCTTATATTTTAACAACTTTATGCTTAATTTTCATGCAGTTAGTGTTTTGGTTTTTTGATGCAGGGTCTTGCAATATACTCCAGATTAGACTTGAACTTTCAGCAATCTTCTGCCGTAGCCTCTGGAGTAGTGGGACTATGGGTGTGGTCCTCCACGCCCAGGTTAATAACTTTTAAATAACTACATTGATCAGCATTCCTATGGCTGAGACTAATTACCCAAAATTCACAACTCAAAGAAGGAAAATTAAATTTGGTTCATGGTTTCAAGGGATTCAGTTCATAGTTCACTAAGTTGAAGGCATCAATATCATGAAAGAAAGGCAAACTGGAGAAAACTTTCCCACCTCATAACCACCAGGAAGCAGAGAAGAAAAAATAGTACTGGATAAGTGGGAGTCAGGAACTGTTCTGTTATGGTTTGTGCATAGTTGTCTGCTCAAAGCCTCATGCAGTCATGGAGCAGACTTGTAGTGTTTGTGCCTAACTCATGATCCCCTGGGGTTATGGGTGTGAGTACTACCAAGCCTGGGCAGATAGCCTGAATGCAATCTAAAGGAGACAGACTTCCTCTCTGTTGCCATTATTGCTGCTACTCCTCCCTGTGCTCTTTTGCTCTTTGTCACCACAAGAGACATACTCTCTGCCATGTGCTGCTCTACCTTGGAGCCAGCTAACTATGGACTCAAACCTCCAGTAACTGGGAGGTAAATAAAGGTGTACTTCATTCTGGGTGTCAGGTATTTGTCCCAGCAAAGAGAGAAGAGTACCTGAGACAGTTGTAATATGCAAGTTCATGCCTTCTAAACCACATACATCCTCTTAAAATTATGCTCTACTAATCCTGTAGGTGGGCCTGCGGCCAGCCACACTGATAATCCAGTTTAACTGTCACAGTAACACTGGATCCATGAGACACATGAAACAAATTCATTCATGATTTCATTTTCCTTTCTGATTAGTCTTTTACGTAGGATGTACTGCCTGCCACAAAAGCAGAAATTCATGAATAATGAAAATATTAAAAACTAAAAATGTTTTATATAGCAGATTTGGATGGCAAAGGAATAAAAATAAACACTAAGTTTGATGCTAGTATCTATACATTATTTGGAATCCTCTTAATTATATAAAATAATTAGTCTTGTAAAATAACAATAGCTTTTTTTCTCAGTATATTCAGTTCACCTTGTAGTAAAACTGTGACTACTTCAGAAAATTAAGGTGATGTGAATGTTTATCTTCTTCCACATTATTAAAGGCCTCTATTCGAGTAATCAAATAAGGGAGTTCAAAAAAGCACCATTGAGACACTAGCTTAGCATGTGTGACCAAGATTAATTCAAAATTACTAGAAGAGAGACAGAAAAAGAAGTAAATTAATCTATACCCCCTGCAAGGGATGAAAAATGAGCGAATGGCTTGATTAAAAAATCTCCAAGTCAAAAGACTCTTTGAACAAAAGCATCACTTTAACAAGAACAAGATGAAACAGAATACCCCAGGCAGAAGAGAAGTTTCTACTAGAAAGCTGACATTCCCTAAAGAAGAAAACTCCCCAGAAATTTAGAATGAAAATAAAGGCATAAAGAATCAAAGTGCACATTAAGAATATTAAATTTTACTAAATGAACAAAGTACTTGACACATAAATGAGCACAGTAAGGAAGTCAGCTATCAAACAGTGTATTCTGCCTGACAACACAAGCAAGAAATACATTCAAACAGTGGAACGTGGCCATCCACACACCAGAATCTTAGTATGATGTGGTTTGGGGGCTTTGAGCCATGTAACAGCTTTTTTTTTAATCCTCTCACAAATAGTGTCCACCTACCTTCCAAAATCTGCAAACATCCAGACAGAACCAAGTGAAGCCGAATTATGTAGCTTTTTTTTTAAAAAAAAAAGTTTTGATAAGCATCATTAATTTTTTTATTTTAAAGAAAAAAAATAAAATTTCAAAACAAGATAACAAGAGAGTAACAATGACTAATATATTGCATACATTGTTATCCTTAAATTAGTTACACAGAGTACAAGATATATGCATGCAATTGTCCAAACAATATTAGCACAAACCTTTTCAAAGCACTAAGAGGAATTAGTAGTATAACTCAACCATCTTATACAAATGTTTTTTTTTTTTGCTTTTCCGTTTCTTCTTTGCTCTTTTCCCCAATCCCACTATCTCTTTTCTTTTCAAATAGTTCATTAATTTTTGTATTTGCTTCAATTGCTCAATATTTACTGTTCTGAGCACTTAATATCTCCTAGGCTCTGTGCTAGAGATGAGTAAGAAAAAAACAAATGATAATCTTTATCTTTAGATACCTTAATATTCAGTAGAGGAGACTATAAGAAAATAGGATATTAATATATGGTTCTAACAGAAACATAAAGGTACAGTACTAGTGACTGAAGCATGAAACTTGTTGCTCAACAAATTCATCAGGAATATTCTTTTTTTTTTTGTCTTTTTTGAGACAGGGTCTCGCTATGCAGTTGAGGCTGGCCTTGAGCTCACTTTTGTAGCCCAGGCTGGTCTCGAACTTGCACCGATCCTCCTGCCTCAGCCTCCCAAGTGCTGGGATTACAGGCGTTCGCCACCACGCCCGGCTTAAGGAATATTCTTATCTGTTAATAATTATAACCCTTTTAGCCACTTGGCCAGATGTTCTTTTTTTTCTCATAAATCATTTTATTGGGTAATGACACTGCTTATGTGAGCTGAGTTACGAATAAAGTAAACATTTTCAAAACAAACAAAAACAATGGATTAGAAACCAAAGCAATTTTAGCATCGCTGGTTAATGGCCATCAGTAGGCAAGACTGGCTCCAAGGCAGAACTTCCATACCTTCTTACTCTTTCTAGACTCACCACTCCACAATCTCTGTGTCATCCTGTGATATACAAAATACAAAATCCCTCCGTAAGCATAAGTCTTTTCTTCCTCACCATGCTCCTCTTTGCAATTGGCAATGTATTGGAGAATATTTTAATAATAATTAAGGCTATTGTTCGTTGAGTAGTTGCCATTTACTGAGCAAAGATACTGTGAATATGAGCTTAGAGCAACAGCTCTTGCAGCAATGCCCTGAGCCCATTTCTCTGACGAATTACTTTTGGTAGATGGGCTTTTCAGGAGGCTACTTAAGGGAATGGGAATGTAGCTTAGTGGTCTAAGTACCTGCCTGCCTCACAAGTGCAAGGACTCAGGTTCATTCCTCAGTACTGCATGGTATGCCAGCTACTGAACCCAAACATGGAGGCACATGCCTGTGATCTCAGTGCTGGGGAGGCTGAGAGAGGAGGATCACTATGAGTCCAAGGTGTGTAGTGAGACTCAGTACCCAAGAAATAAGTAATCTTTAAAAAAACTACTTAACTCTACCCATTTAGCAATCCATTTGTCAGCAAGCATTTATTAAAAAGCAAAACTGTTATATGATGTTTACAAAAAAAACCCAGTTGATTTTCAAAATCCTGCAAAATGTTTCTCATTTTCAAAGGAGAAAAATGGAGCTCAGTGAAGTTAATTTGGTTGATAGTTCCTAGCTCCTGAGGGGTAAAATAGAATTCTAATCCAAATTGATCGAACTTTAAAGTCTCTGAACCCAAAATGCTGAAAATCCTGTAGACAAATTGTTATCATGTTGTTAATAGCTAAGAGTAAAGGAAAGTATTGTCTTCCCCTTGGCTATATGCCTTTCAAAAGGCACAGAATGCAACCCTTCCATTGTAAAAGAATGACTCTCTAATGGTAGAATTGCCAGTGAGTATTAAGCAGGAATGAGGTGGCATATGAGACTTTCAATATTTCTAAAATCATATTGATGAAATGACTTTGGTATATTTTCTACAGGTGAAGAGGCTGATCTCCACTTGTCTACCTATTACATCTTTTCATCATAATTTCCACTGTTTCTAGTATCACATAGTGTCTATTCAGGTAGTTGATTTATTCATTTGTTTGTTTATTCATTTGGGCATACACTAAAATCAGAGAAAACATTGTGCTAGATACTGGAAATAAACAGTTAAACATTGACACTTTTAGGGTTAGAGGAAAACTAGAGATTTATTTTTCTCAGTGGAAAATACTGTCCATTTCTGTCTGCATATGTTTTAGAGACAAAACTATTCATATCACCTAGCTGCAAAAATAATTTAAATCAAACTACAGACACATTTTGTTTTCATAAAATAGTAGAAATTTAGTTTTGTTTTTTTTTTTTCTATCTACAAGTACTATAGATAAAATCTACAAGTGCTATAGGGTTAAAATAAATATGTTATAATCATTAGAACAAGGTTAGGCCCTCAGAGAAACCAGTGTAGAAGACAAGATATCTTGCAACTGTGGGAGAAATAGACACCTCTGCAGTGGGCCACACCTCAAGACAAAAGATTAAACAAACGTACCTACATACCTCCCTAGGTCAGATGTCAGGGATTGATAATCTAAATAGGTATCAATACTTTGAGTTGGCAAACCCAACCACCTAGAGAAAAAGCCCCACTTCTGTATTCATGCCCATTTGATTGCAATTACTCATTTTTACCTGAGAAATTATGCTTGTAATCTTATTGGTTAACCACAGTTTTGTCCCACCTGGGGTCAACCTGGTAAGTTCCCATGTTTCCCAGCTTAGACCTACCTAGCCTCTTGTTTTGCTCGGCAAAATCCCTAGAAATGGCAGCATCCTTGGCAATGCACTGAGGCCCTCTTCTGTCACTCTCTTGGAGGTAAAGATTTCTTTTTCCTAATAAATAAATTCTACTGTTAACTTCTGTTTTTCCTAAAATTCATTCTTTCATTTAAGAGAACATGAACTACTCCCAGGTATCTTTCAAACTGGGAGTTTTGTTCCCTTATATCATAGGAAAATATCGTGCATTAGAAAGTATTTTTCTGTGGTGAATTTCTTTTTGAGTAGGTGAATTTGAAGAATATTCACATCAATGTAGTTTATCGGGTTCTATACACTAAAAAAGAAAATTAAATAAATTATTCAGAAAAACAGAATTATTTGTCCAATACTTGATAAACTCTGAAATATGCATTTTTATTTAAAGTTGAGCAAAGGGATAAGCATGTTCTTAGTCATTCAGCCTCGAAAGTGATCAATCTCCCAGAAAACTATTGAGATTCGAAGATATTAAATGTTAAAGGAAAGATACTGCTGACTGCAGAGCTTACAGTAAGAGATCTGGAGCAACACAACTTCTCTGACATATCACTTTTAGTAGATGACCTTTTCAGAAGTCTACTTAACTCTACCCATTTAACAATCCATTTCTTGCCTTTCCTTTTCAAAGAGCATTGACATCTGCCCTTCTTATTTCTGTAAGCGGTGTCATAAAGCTTAATTTCAATCACAAGGTTCAGCAGCTCAGAAAATTTGTGTTTTTACTTTCCTCGTGAGAAAAAGAAATATATATATAATTTTTTTCTAGCAGGAGAATGGGTAATGAGGTAAAGGTTTAATGATCATGAACGTGGTTGATTTCTTGGGTTAATCACTTCAAATCTTTTTTAAAAAGTGTTTAGAGACCTATTTTGAAGGTATGATGGATGGTGATTTGTAGCATATTTGTGAGTTTCTGTTAATTATTGATAACATTCGTGTCAATCATTAATTAACATTAAAGGTATGAATTCTGTACAATCAAGCACATTTCATATTTACTTTCATCATAATTATTTCTTTCTTTATCATAAATGAATTATTGCTTTACCAGTGTGTCTTGCTGCATCATTTATGTTTTAGATATAAACAGAAAACTTGTATTTAAGGAATAAGAAATTCAAATTTATATTGAATATACTTTTTCCCTGTAGCTGTTTTAACAAACTTGGCAGCTTAAACCAACTCACATCCATTATCTTAAAGGTCTCAATGAGGCAGGGGTTTGGGGCACAGCAAACGGCTTGAGCGTGTGGGATACACCAGAGATCTAAGAAATACACAGAAAAATAGTCCCCTTCACCTACCTAGAGCCAATCAGAGAATGCTGTGGTCAATTCTTCTAGGGAGAATTCACACAGATTTTTTAGTACGATGGCCTAGGCCTGACCTCAGCTTGAGAAGTGGAAGATACAAAAGACTGCCACCGTTAACCTCATGGCCATTGTGCTCTCTCTTTTAAACTTGCTCACTTTTGTTATAGGCAGCTGAGTAAGATAAAAACATAATAGGCAGTCAGACTTGAAAGAGCCAGTATGGAAGACAAGCAACCATGTAACTGTGGGTGAGACAGGCACCTCTCCTGTGGGCCAGGCCTCAAGAAATAAAGATTAAACAAAGGCAGACATATACTTCACTCGGAGTGAACAACAGGTATTGATATTCAAAATATGTAGCAGTCACCTTGAAAAGGCCAGGAAAAGTCACTAACCCTACAGGAATAGCCCCTGTTCTGTATTCAGGCCTGCTAGCTAACTGACTGATTTCCTGTTAGATCGGGATTTAATCAATTGTACCTAAGCAATTATACTTGCAGTCTCATTGGTGGACCATAGTTTTGTCCCACCTCATGCCCATCTTCTGAGTTCCTATATTTCCCATCGTAGACCCTGCTTGCCTCATGGTTTTGTTCTAAAGAATGCCTAGAAAAGGCAGGGTCCTTGGCAACCTACTCAGGAGCCTTTCTGTCTCTCTCTTGGATAGAAGCTTTCTTTCCTCCAATAAATTCTTTTTTTCTTTTTTTAGAAATATTTTATTTTTTTATTCTTGTTTCAGAACTTTTGTTTTTTTATTTTATTTTTTTTTGTTTGTTTGTTTTTGTTTTTATGGCCTGCTTAGCCTGCCCTGAGGGCAGGGCTGGCGCAGCATGTGGTGCCAGGGATCAAACTGCTGTCCCTGCAGCCGTGCAAGCTTTCCTAAGCAGGCTCTTTAGACCACTGAGCCATCCTGCCGGGCCCAATAAATTCTTCTTTTAACCTCCTTTGTTTCTAAAATTCATTCTTCAGTTTTAGAGAACACAAACTCATCTCAGCTTGGGAGTTTCTTTCCCCTGTATCACTTTTACCACACAGAGTATACTTCTTTTCATATTGTAGTTGGTCCACACTTACTCCTCAGAGCATAGTTCTTTTGCTACCTTTTTTTAAAATTTAACAATGGTTATATTACATATTTTTATCAACGTATCAGTTTAAAATAATAGATATCAGTGTATAAGATTGATCAAACAATTAAACATTAACACTTTCAATAAACATGATATTTTTTCTCTTTCTTTTTTTAATAGTTGACACGTTGTATGTTGTCCTCTCAATAGTTATACAGAGGACAGTGTGTGGGCATAGCCCACCTTCCTATTGATGTTGCTAAGGAAAGAAAAAAGAAATTATTCTCTTTGAATTAAGAGGAAGCAGATGCATACACAATCCAATGTTCCACAATTGCAGTGGGCCACCTGTGAAACTTGCAACGTTGGAGGCAATTGATCTAAGCCTCCTACAGCTCATCTCACCAATCTAGCTCTGTGTTTCATGCCTCGTAATTAAGCTTTTTTGGCTGGGTGATCAAGGGCAAGTCATAGCAACACCTGTATAACAAAACGTTCATCTTTTGTATCTTCCAAGGTCAAATCCCCTCAGGATTAACTTTGGAACCATTTACAGTGCTTTGTAGAACTGTTGTCAGTGTCAGCCTTCGGGACAAGTCACGGCCATTGCTTGGCCAGTTTGCTTTCTGCGAAACCCTGAGAGAATGTTTTTCTCTGGGTGACTCTCCTTAGACACACTATAGTTCATTCATCCCTTTCCTCTGAGGTCCCATAATCTCCTTGACCAGAAAATTTGAGACACCTCTGAGTTATAGGATATTACAGCACAGGTTCTCTTATGTCCTGAGTCCTTACTATTTACCAATATCTTTGTTCATTTTGTCTAATTCTTTGTTGAAGAAGAATCAAGAAAGCTCCTGTAGAATAACTCAGCATTCTAAAATCTAGTAACTTGGAGAACATAATTCTAAAAGCAGATTCATAGTACTTAAGGTCTAGGTAGGTTCTGTTTCTTACAATTTTGCTCTAGGGCAGAATTTATCCCTTGCTTCTTCTAGCTCATGGTAACTTCCATCAGTCTTCGGTGTGTGCTCACATCTCTGTAATCTCTGTCTCTGTGTTCACATTGCCTTTCCTCCCATGTGTCAAATCCTCTTGTACCACTCTTAGAAAAATACATAAGATTACACTGAAAGCCTACTCAGATTATCTAGAATGATATTTACATCTCAGGACTTCTAAATGAAGGACACATGTAAAATCTCTCCTTGCTGTTAGGTAAGAATTACAGACATGGTTATTGTGTTGTCTGTACCAACAATCAACCACACTTTCCTGAAATCTATACAGAGTCATACTATGATTTCTATGGACCATGAACACTTTGGCTTTTGTGGCCCTTTCCACTATAAAAAATAAAAATTATACTTTATGACAGCATGAAGTCATACATTTGTTTCTCTCAGAAATATATATGCACTGATTTTATTTTTTACCATGTCTACTAAGCTTGTGATCTCATAGCATTCAAAATTAACTCATGAAGCAAAAAAAAAAAAAAAAAAAAAAAAAAAAAAAAAAAAAAAAAAAAAAAAAAAAAAAAAAAAAAAAAAAAAAAAAAAAAAAAAAAAAAAAAAAAAAAAAAAAAAAAAAAAAAAAAAAAAAGAAATCAGAAGAGATTTTCTGTGAATAATAATAGATCCTAAATTTCCAGGAAGGGTACCAGCTGCGCAGCCATGTGGCCTTTTGATACATAGCTCATTATAGGTAAGCAGAGTATTGGAATTTCTCTTCTTTCTCCTTTTTCTTTTTTTTTTTAAAAAAAAACTTTATTTTTTGTTTATATTATGGCCTGCTCAGCCTGCCCTGGGGGTGGGGCTGGCGCAGTATGTGGTGCTGGGGATTGAACTGTGGCCACTCCATTTGCATAAGCTTTCCCAAGCAGGCCCTTTAGATGGCTGAGCCATCTTTCTGGCCTTAGAATTTCTCAGTTCTTCAATGATCACCTATCACAAGTGTCTCTGTGGATTTAAAATGATCGGACGTCTAGTGGGCCAGAACGTTCCCTTCTCTTCCTCTCGAAGATAGAAGATGTAATCCACTTCTGTGTTCTGTGAGCTTTGAGCTGCCCATGTTGGCACTGGGGTATTACTTCCTCTGTCACGTGTCCCTCAAGTTTCGCATGAATAAAGAGGCAGTAGCCACAGAGGAAGCGAAAAAAAAAATAAAAAAATAAAATGATCAATTGGAGCTCAAGCTCTCTCACTGAGTTCTTCAATACATCGGGTTTAAAGAAACTGGAATTTTAGCTGGGTAAAAGCTAGTTATTTTCCTTTTTCATTTTCTTAGAGTTCAAGACCTCAGTAGGGCAGCTGCTCTGCTCCCCTTAGTAGGGACGGGACTCCATTCTGTGTTGCCTAAGGAAGTTCATAGTCTGTTCAAGGTCCTAGTTCACTGTCTATTATGTTAATTCCCATCAATATGAACAATTATCTGATTATTTCAGACCCTTCCCCCAGCTAGCTGTCTGTTTGATAAGTTAACTAAAGAAGCCATTCTTCCCAACATTGTATTCATTTTTTTCTGATTTTTAAAACATCTTTTATTTCTTCATTTATTTACCACAGGGGCTCACTATGCAGCTCAGATTCATAGTGATCCTCTTGTTTCAGCTTTCCCATTGCTGGTATTACAGGTGGATCCCATTGTGCCCAGTTTTGGTGGCCAGAATAGTGTACCTAGGTTCTAGTGCTGGCATGGCATGTGGTACCTGGGATCAAACCCGGGTCCTTATGCTTAGCAGATGGCACTTAGACCACCAAGATATCTCACCAGCTGTTTTTCTGATTTTAAAAATAATTAAACTAAAAATATTTTTGTGCATTCCCAAAAATTTCATGTGCCCTATGTATCTTGCCTAAAGAAAAACTCAGTCCTGCAAAGAAAAATGATAAAAGCATTTGCATCCCAGCAGCTGCTATTATTTTAAGAGTACACAAGCTCAAGAAAAAATTATAATGTATACATTGGTTTCTTAACTGTGCTTAGATTTTCAAAATTCACAAGATTTCTGTTCCAGTTTAGATGAGTGTTCCATTTTCTAAGCTCCATCATTTATCTATAATGAGCACTTTAAAAAGGGAAAGACAAAAACATTTTAAAGGTCTATTTTCTTCATATCGCATTGTATAAAAATAATATTCAAACTCTTTTAAGTTGTGATAAAATGGTTTTGTTTTGTCATGCCACTAAAGATTTCTGAGTAGCAACACACAGTTCTTTGTGTGTGTCTTCACTCTATTTTTTGAAGGATGGGCTAAGACAGACGTAACACTAATAACATTGAACTAAATCACACAGCTTCCCTGTGACCTGGTTGGATGTCACCCAATTTATGCCTCTTTCAAATTAGGTTTCTCAACAATAAGATTCTGCTGTCAAATGGTTTATAATTGCTAGCACAGTTCATTTGTGATTTGAAGAACTACATTTCCATTGGCAATACAAGAAGAGTGAGAAATCATACAAATTTTTATTTTCAGTGTGTTATGAAAGATTATGTTAATCAAAGAAATCACAGCTTGGGTACCTAACAGCCAATCAAAGTTTGGTTTTTCTCCTTTAGAAGGAAAATGCTATTATTATCATGCACTACTTTCCAACTAAGAATCTAAAAGCATAGATTTTCTGAATGTGACGTTTGTTTTACAAACTCAGTTCATTGGTTTTAATAAACTGTATGATTTAAATTATGCAAGATATTTTCTCTTACATTTCATCATCTCTGAGACAGTCTAAACTACACCTAAATTAAAATGCATTCTTGCCATATATATTCATTACTTTGTCTAGAAAAACAGAATGTGTAATTTTTAAAATATGAATGAGCTCTTGATAGGCCACTGTGTGCCCGTTTTCCTCTTACCCTGCAGAGCCAGTGTCTCCCTCACTCTTCACTTTCAATTTTTCAAAAATTTTGTCCCCATCTTTTGATGTTTTTGTTGTTGTTTTTCAAGATGAGAAGAACCTGGAATCCATCTCTAGAAGGAGAGGTTAGTAACTCAAACCTAGTAATGTTTAATTGGGCAAACCACTTTTAGAAAAAGATTACTGCCGGCCTGGAGGAGACCAGGTAAAGTATGATGAACACACTTTATTTGTTGTTGCTTTTCTTGAAAACATCATGGAGGCTTTTCTTTTCTTCTTCTTTCCCTCCCTCTGTTCTTATGCCAGAAATACATATAGGTGAGGGACCCCTCCAGCTGTGGGCTAAACCTCAAGACAAAAGGTAAAGAAAATGCACCCACAAAACTCCCTAAAGACAAACATCAGGTATTGATATTCTGAATAGGTCCCTGTCACCTTGATAAAGCTGGAGTCACTAACTCAACACCCTATAGGAAAAGCTCCTGCTCCCTATTCATGCCTACTTTTTACATGATTCACTTCCTCATCTGATCTATATTTAATCAACTTTACCTGAACAGTTACGCTTGTAATCCTATTCCTCCATCATAGTTTTGTTCACCTCACGGCCACTTTATAATTTCCCATGTTTGCCAGTTGGACCCGCCTCACCTGGATTTCCTTCGTAAAATTCTCTAGAAAAGGCAGATAGTTTCCTTGGCAACCCACTTGGTCCTCTTCCTCTCTCTCAACTGAGGCTTTCTTTCCACCACTAAATATATTCTGTTCTTCACCTCTTTTGTTCCTAAAATTCATTCCTTGATCTTAGTGCAACGGAATCCACATAAAATCTAGCAGGGTGGTAGTTTTCATACAGGGAAGAAATGAAACTTCTAACCTAAAGATACCTGGATGAGTTTGTGTTCTCCAAAACTGAAGAATGAATTTTAGGAACAAATGGAGGTAATGAGCAGAACATATTATTTTTTTTTTAAAGATACATTTTTTTTAATTCAATGGAATCTTCTTTTTTTCTTGTTTCGGAACTTTTGTTTGTTTGTTTACTCATTTTTATGGCCGGCTCAGCCTTCCCTGAGGGCAGAGCTGGCGCAGCATGTGGTGCCGGGGATCTAACCCCGGTCCCTGCAGCCACCTAAGCTTTCCTAAGCAGGCACTTTAGACCACTGAGCCATCCTGCCGGGCCCCCAACAGAACATATTTATTGAGGGAAAGAAAGATCCCGTCCAAAAGAGGGACAAGTGGGGGGTCCTGAGTGGGTGTCCCCAGGAAGCTGTCTCTTTCAGGGACTTTTATAGAAGAAAACCTCATGGTGAGGCATGTCTAAGGTTGTGGACAAGATGTGGGAACTCGCTTAGGTGAGTACAAGGTGGGTAAAAACTATGGTCAACTAATAAAAGTGGAAGCAGCAATGCTCAGATAAAATGGATTAAAATCGGGATCCAATGGGAAGGCAAGTCACTATAGCAAGCAGGCAAGAACACCACCTATTGGGCTTGGGCTCCTGACTCTTTCCAGGCTCTTTCAAATTGATTGATACTTATTTAGCATATCAATCCCTGAGGCCCACCCTTAAGGAAGTATGTAGTTGCTTTTGTTGGCCCAATGTGGAGGAGTGTGTTTGTTTTAAAGTCACCTTGTCTTCCATATCGTCCTTGAGGGCCTGGCGCTGTCTAACTGCCTATAATATTTCTATCTAAT
>PVJA010040898.1:0-18208 GCA_004027025.1 Myocastor coypus | reverse complement strand
ACACACACACACACATACACACACACACATATATATATATACACCAGAGTGGGATTTACTAAATGATAAGTGTATTAAATCTAGCTAAGAATTACAAGAAGGGCCAGTGAGATAGCTTAGTAGAATAAACGTTTGCCTGGCAAGTGCAAGGTTCTGAGTTCAATTCCCGGTTCTCAAAAAACAAAACAAAACAAAAACCCCCTAAAAACAAAAATCCAAATGCAAAACACAAACAAACATACAAAAAGACTCACAAGGGCCTGTGCTGCAGAAGGCTGAAATACTACTTTCTGGAGTAATTTGGCATGGTGGCATGTGGCTGTAGTCCTAGCAATCAGGAGGTTGAAGCAGAAATATCACCACTTCAAGGCCAGCCTGGGTTATACAGAGTTTAGAGCTAGCTCAGATTACATAGGACTTACCTCACAACAACAAAACAAAACAAAAACAGAAATGGGGCTGGGGAAATAGTTCCCTGGCACAAGTGCCTGCCTGGCAAGTGCAATATCGTGATTTCGAACCCTGGTCCTGCCAAAAACAAACAAACAAACAACAGAAATAACCCAGATGAATCAAAAAAGAATACTGTTCTAAAAAAAAAAAAAAAAAAAAGAATGTTTTAGTTCAGTGGAAGTGCTCTTGCCTAGCATATGTGAGACCATGAATTTGATTCCATCATGTGCCCCCCACCCAAAAAAAGAAAAGATCTGCAAGAACAATGCTATTACTTTGCTATAGCTTATTACATTCAGGGTGGGTATATATTGTTTATACTCTAACTATATAGCCAGCAAAAAATTGGACAAATAGAGATAATACAAAGTGCACCACTAACACTTTCACTTCTATTTATATTTAAAAAATGTATTTGGTACAGGGTCTTACAATGCAGCAGCTTGGACTAGTAGTGATCCTTCTGTTTTCAGCCTCCTCAGTGCCAGGATTATAGGCATGTGCCACCATGCCTTGTGTCAGTGTGCACCCACGGGATGCCAGGGATCAAACTCTGGTCCCTGAGCTTGCCTAAGCAGGTGCTTAGTCCCCTAAACAATCTTGCTGGCCCTGCATTAACACTTTCAACCTTCATTCTCACATAATTTATTTAGGATTTCATTTCTATTAACTAATGTTACATGCTGATGATTAATTTTGTCTCTTGGTTTTGTCCCTTTTAACTGTGTGAGATACACACAGAGGACTTTCATTTATAAGGGGCATAAAGCACTGTGTCATAAAATGGTGGCATGTTAGCAAAAATGGTATGTCAAAGGAAATAAACTTTAGAACACAAATATCAAAAAATGTGTTAAAACAGTCTCTTGATCACTGTAACTTCTGGCATATGACCCTCCTTGGCCCAGTATTTAGAGACTGTTATTTACCTACACTTAATGCTATAAAGCTGCCTCCAAATTTTTCCCCTCTTTTTTCTTTTCTTTTCTTTTTTTTTTTTTTTTTTTTTTTTTTTGAGACAGGGTCTCGCTATGCAGTTCAGGCTGGCCTTGAGCTCACTTTTGTAGTCTAGGCTGGTCTCGAACTCGCACCAATCCTCCTGCCTCAGCCTCCCGAGTGCTGGGATTACAGGCGTGAGCCACCACGCCCGGCTCCCCTCTTTTTTCTTGAGGGGAAAAGGTGGGCTAAGAAACTGGAAAGTTCCTGGAAAATTTTTTGAGACTCAAATTATTAATTTCACTTACTGCTTAGGTTCCTGATTTTTCAGTTGGGGTGCTGGGGATCAAACTCAGGGCCTGTGCATGCTAAGCTCATACTCTAGTACTGAGTTATACCTGGAGCCCCTCAAGTCCTTGATTTTTGAATTTGAAAAGGAGCCATGCAGATCTGCAAGGTCATCATCAATATGAGCTCATGACCTGCCTGTGTGCAACAGGTAAATAACTGCAATTAATTACTATCAGAGACCAGGTCTGTTGCAACTTTTCTTTTGGTAATTCCCTGGGACCGAGTTATATCTGTAACCAGGTAGAACCATCTATGTCAAAATTCCTTCTTCCATATAACCTATGAGTGTTTTCTCAAATCCTTTACCAAAAAAACATTCTTCTAGTAGATTGCCCCATCTGGAAAGGACTAGCTTGTTTTCTTTTTAATAATTATTTTAAAATTTCTTTATTTTCATGTATTTTATTATTATGGTGGGCTTAGTCTGCCACAGGGGTGAGGCTGGTGCAGCATGTGGTGTCGGGGATTGAACCTTAGTCCCTGTGGATGCCTAAGCTTTCCTAAGCAGGCGCTTTAGACCACTGAACCATCTCGCCAGCCCTTAATAATTATTCTTAAGAAATGTTCTTTTGGGGCTGGAGAGATAGCTCCATGGATAGCTCCAGTGCCTGCCTGGCAAGTGCAAAGTTGTGAGTTTGAACCCTGGTCCCACTAAAAAAAGAAAAAAAAGAAAAAAAAAAAAAAGGAGAAGAAATGTTCTTTTTATTCCTGGGGTGGGGGGGCCGGCGGGATGGCTCAGTGGTCTAAAGTGCCTGCTTCGGAAAGCTTGGGCAGCTTCAGGGACTGCGGTTTGATCCCCGGCACTACATGCTGTGCCAGCCCTGCCCTCAGGGCGGGCTGAGCCGGCCATAAAAATGAGTGAATAAACAAAGGTTCTGAAACAAGAAAAAAAAAAAAATAATAATTTTTTTTAAAAAAAGATTATTTCTATTCCTGTGGGATATGTGTGTATGTGTGTTAGTGGTGCTGGAGATTAAATCCAAGGCCTTACACGTGCAAGGCAAGAACTCTACCACTGAACCATATCTCCAGGCCCCTAGCTTGTTTTCTAAGAAAGGAGAAAACTGGAAAAGCTATGTTAATAGAAATGTCAGTGGTTGGTGGTACTGTGGGCAAGTGTTCTACTACTAAGCACTTTTATATTATATTTTGAAATAAAATAGAGGTGCTCACAGTGGCACTGAATTTGGGGCCCTTCTGCCTTCCCCGCCTGAGCAAGTGGGATCAGAGCTCTACAATAGTATGCTCTATTAGTTTTTCACTTTTTTTTTTTGGTATCAGGAATTGAACTCAGCTAGCAAGCTCACACTGTGCTGTTGAGCTGTACCCCCAGCCTTACCCCATTAAATTTTAAATTAGAATTTGGAAACAAAGTCTAAGACTTTTCCAATTTGCTGAGAATAGAAAACAGCTCTGGGTGGCACAGGTGCCTGCCTAGCAAATCCAAGGTTGTATGTTCAAGCCCTGGTCCTCCAAAAAAAAAAAAAAAAAAAAAAAAAAAAAAAAAAAAAAAAAAAAAAAAAAAAAAAAAAAAAAAAAAAAAAAAAAAAAAAAAAAAAAAAAAACCAAAAAAAAACAAATCAAAACAAAACAGCTCTGGATCTAGCACAGGTTAAAAGCACTCTGGGTCTCTTCTATTGGTTCAATAGTAAGAATAGCTCTCATAAGATGCAGCTGTAGAGCTAGGCATGGTGGCGCACACCTATAATCCCAGTACTTGGGTGGCTGAGGCAGGAGGATCGGTGCAATTTCAAGACCAAATTGGGCTACAAAAGTGAACTCAAGGCCAGCCTGAACTGCAGCAAGACCCTATCTCAAAAAGCCAAAAAAAAAAAAAAAAAAAAAAAAAAAAAAAAAAAAAAAAAAAAAAAAAAAAAAAAAAAAAAAAAAAAAAAAAAAAAAAAAAAAAGTGGCGGTGACAGCAAAGAAATCTTAAGTCTCTTTTTCCTCTCACTATAGCCTCTCCCAGTCCTATCTGCCTATTCCTTTATAAGATAGATTCCTATAGTAAAGGTGGAATGATATATGCAATATTTTTTGCAGTCTTTTCTTGTTTGGCTCTAAAAAGCCTATTTAAGAGTTAAATTCAGGACTACTATTTATTCTGCCAACCTAAAGTCATAAAGAAAGTTTTAAGCATTAAATACTAGATTGAACTATCTCACTAGCTGGTGATCCAGGCTCTATCTATCTATCTATCTATTTATCTATCTATCTATCTATCATCAATTTATCTTCCTTCTTTTCCTTCCTCCCTCCCTCCTTTCCTCCCTCCCTCCCTCCCTCCCTTCCTTCCTTCCTTCCTTCCTTCCTTCCTTCCTTCCTTCCTTCCTTCTTTCCTTCGCAGAAGCGGGGATCTAACTCAGGACCTTGCATTTGCCAGGCAGGCACTTGTGCCCTTGAGCTATCTCCCCAGCCTCCAGGCTCTTTAAATGTAAGAATTCAACAGGCACTACACCCCCCCCCCAAATAAATAAACATAGGTTATAGATGTATATAGTCAGGTTTGAGAAAATGTAAAACAAATGTGAAGTTCTGATGATCAACTTTTCCATCTGTTTTCTACTCATATGATTTTTCATGATGAGTTCTTTTTTAAGGATGATCTATAATTTACTGCACAATTATTTCTTTCTGAACTAGTGGACCATAAACATAAAAAAGCCACCCAAAACTTCACTATGTTAATATAGTACTGATGGCAGGTGTCTGGATTTGTGCAGCCAGTAAGTTAAACTCGATGGCCAGGTTCTCAGAAGAAATGAAGATAACATAGGTACCTAGGCAGGCTATAAAATACTTAAAACAAACAAACAAACAAACAAAATGTATTTAGTACAGGTTCTACAGGGTCTTACTACACAGATCAGATTCGTAGTGATCCTCCTGTATTCAGCCTCCCAAGAGATGGGATTACAGGTGTGTGCCACTACATCCAGTCTCAGTCGCTGTCTCAGTGAAAAATACTGGTTTTGCCATGTGTGGTGGCATAGGCTTGTAAGTTACTCAGGTGGCTGAAGCAGGATGATCAAAAGTTTAGAGACTAGCCTGGGGAATTTAGTGAGACAATGTCTCAGATTAGAGTAAAAAAATCTGGGGATATAGCTTAGAGTACTTGTCCTGCATGGGTTTACTCTCCAGCACTACATTAAAAAGCTGGCTGATGAAGCTTGTTTACCGGCGGGCATGGGGGCACCAGGACCTTGAGCTTGCCAGGCAGGCAGGTGCTCAAGCCACTGAGCTATATCCCTGGCTTGGATGAAAATTATATGCAGTCAACTTAGGACAATGTTGAAATACAATGAAAAAAAACAAAGTTATAATATAGCACAATAAGTACTCTTAAAAGAATACATATACTTGCATCAAAAGTATTTGTTGAAAAGAAAGTATCTGTTGAAATAGCTAGTTTTTATTTAGTTGTAACAAATCCTGGTAATCCGAGAACCAACCTTCATGACAACTGGATGTGGAGATAAAAAAATTAGCTCAGGCTGGGGAGACAGCTCCGTGGCACAGGTGCCTGCCTGGCAAGTGCAAGGTTGTGAGTTTGAGCGCCCGTCCCGCAAAAAAAAGAAAAGAAAGTTAACTCAGAATAGTATATTATAATATTATACAACAAATTATGTAGCTGAAGAATATGCAGAAAGAAATAATATGGTTATGTCTATATAAAATCATGTAACTCATTTTATTTATTTATTTATTTTGTCTTTTTGAGACAGGGTCTCGCTATGCAGTTGAGGCTGGCCTTGAGCTCACTTTTGTAGCCCAGGCTGGTCTCGAACTCACACCGATCCTCCTGCCTCAGCCTCCCGAGTGCTGGGATTACAGGCGTGCGCCATGTAACTCATTTTAAAATGTGAAATTTTACATAGCATACAAATAAAAATCTTGCCCAGATTTTTACACTAGTACTTTCAGTATTCAGTAGGCTGAGGCAGTAGCACAGCACTGTGAGTTCAAGGCTAGCATGAACTACACAGTGAAATCCTCTCTTAAAAAAAAAAAAAAATCCCACTAATAATTATTTGGAATTTACTTATTTTCTTCCCTCTTATGGAAAAACAGGATTAAGTAAGATAAAATGCTATATAATTAAACTCAATAATTTATTTTTTTTTTGACTTTTTTTAAAGAATTTTAAAATTTTATTTATTTATTTATTTTTCTTGTTTCAGAACCTTTGTTTATTCACTCATTTTTATGGCTGGCTCAGCCCACCCCGAGGGCAGGGCTGGCGCAGCATGTGGTGCCGGGGATCGAACCGTGGTCCCTGAAGTCACCCACGCTTTCCCAAGCAGGCGCTTTAGACCACTGAGCCATCGCACTGGGCCCCTAAATTCAATAATTTAGAATTTAAAAAACTAAAAAAAACAAAACAAAACAAAAAAAACCCCTAAAAACTCAAGGGAATGAGGTAAAAGTGATCTCTGCGTGCATGTCTGCTGGCAAGGGCTGAATTTATCCTGTGTATGCTCTAAATGTGCTCGGCACTGAACTGTACCCCCAACCCAGAAGCTACCTTTTAACTTCTAACAGGAAAAAGAATTCTTGAGAAGTTTTTGTTTATTTTGATATAGGGTCTTGCTCTGTAGCCTCCCTAGTGCTGGAATTACAGGTGAGAGAAAATTTATATGTAAAAATAAAAGGGAACTATTTTATCTTCCTAAGGGGATACACTTTTTCATGTACTTCTACCAAAAAGTTTAATGTGCTAATACAAATAATCTTGAAAAGCACTAGGAAACTGGACTGACTATATATGCTTGAAATTAATATTCTATACTTTTCATTGCCTCCTAATTGGCTCATATTCATAAATTATTACTAGTTAAAAAGTTTCATGAGCTGAATTACTTTACTCAGAAGTTGAATCAACTTTAAAAGTATATTAGGAAAAGTTCAGGGTAGGAAATCTTTCATATAATTATGAAGGAAAGCCCCAATTCATAGTCAGTTATCAATGACTTATGGGTCATTTGCTATTTCATTTCTTGGCCTATTAAAAATGTTACAGCCCTAATGCTGAACAGTGTATAAAAGTTAAAAGGGAAATGTATAATCATTTACTTAATACTTTCAGCCAAAACTGCAATTGGGAAAATAAATCCAGTATGTTAGTGTTAAGTGGTTACTGAAGGAATAAAAGATGCAATGTATAGAAAAGCTGCACCTCCCCTCTGCATGTAGAAATCTGTCCCAAAGACTGTCCTTAATACCCACTATATCAACAACATTAAATATTTTAAAGTAGAAAATAGTGTTAATAGTTTATTGGTAAAAATTCATAGTCTATACTTTATGAATCAATAGTTTCATATGTTAACATACCATCTTAATTTTTGCTAATATTACAGAGAAAGAGGAAAAGCTAGAGATACCTACTTAAAGCTAACATCTAAACAAAATATAAAAGCTGCACACAAACTGCCAATAAATATAAACATCACAATTGAAAAATTAACCTAAAAAAATAAACTCAACTGCTATTAAGACATTATAAAAATGAAAAAAGTTTAATGTGCATGTTTATTTGCAAACAAAGTATACTCCAAACAATCAACATAGCTTTACTATCATTAAATAATGCAGCATACAAGGTTACTGAGGTGTGATGTTTTTGCTTTAGACTATTTTCTGGAGTAATGCTCACCAAACACACAAGCAAGCCCTGGTTAAGTATCATTTACTGATATTTACTGCTTCCTCCTACTGGGGAAAACTGGTTTTTGGTAGACAACTGCATTTCTGCTAAGCATGAATGGTTGGTTCTATTTTCTTTTCATTTACTTATCTTCTCCAAAACAAAGAATTGCATATTCTCTCTTTCAGTGCCATGGACTGAATCCGGGGCCTTGAACATGCTAAGCAGGAACTCTACCACTGAGCCATATCCCAGCACTATATTGTATTTTGAAATAACTGATGATGACCTTTAAATGCACTACTGTCATCTTCATAGTTCCTGCACTATAGAAAAATAAATTGTCATTTAAAACATTCTTTAGTGTCTAAAAAAAGAAAATTGTTCTAAAAATGATACAATTATTTATATTCTTATAAACTCAACGAAAATTTAGCACTCCCTTTATTAGAACTCTTCCTTACTAATGATTAACTAGAAAAGGCTAGGCTTGGAGTAATCTGTACTTGAAAAGGAAAGATGGGAGGGGAGAGGAGGGGAACGGATGGAAAGAGAAGGGGGGGGAAGGAAACACAACACAATTCCTGGCAAGGTATTCTCCCTTGTGACATTTATTACTAGTGGCAATATATACTTAAACTTGCTGTTTTATGTCCATTATAGACTACTTTATAAATTACCTTGAGGCAGGGCATGGTGGCACACACCTGTAATCCCAGCACTCAGGAAGCTGAGGCAGGAAGATCACTGTGAGTTCAAGGCCAGCCTGGGCTACAAAGTGAGCTCAAGGCCAGTCTGAACTGCATAGAGAAACTCTGTCTCAAAAACAAAGTAAAAGCAAAACTGTGAATATAACAAAGAATTAAAAGGTTTAATTGAAAATTTTTGCTTTTAGGGCCAGGGATATAGTTCAGTGGTAGATTATTTACCTTGTATACATATTGCCATGGGTTTAATCGCCAGTACAGAAAAAAAAAAATTGTTTTCAAATTTACAAAATAAATTTGGTGAGCATTTACCTGGATTCTTTATGGCATAAAAACTTTTCATTGGTTCCTTTGATCAGACTCAGGACAACAAATAACATTACTTATATGAAACTGTTACACTCTTGAATTACAAAATAATTCATCTTTAAAATTTTTAGCCACATGCTATTTGAAAAATAAAAATCTACAGCACCATCTTCTATAAAGGCACTTTCTAAGAACCACCTTGCTTTAAAAAATGTTTTAAAAATTTAATTTAGAGGTTACCCTAAAAAAAATCTTTCCTTTACTAAGACCCTAACATAGAATATGACATTAAATTGGGGTTACTTCAGGCACCCCTTTTAAAAAGGAAGGGAGCCCTGTGGTTGGATTAATGTTTTGAGAATATTTTAATTGTCACATTTTTTATTACTTAATACCTCAATAGGATTTTAAAAAATCTTAACCCTCCATATTATTTTTTATCCATCTTTAATTCAAATTAAAATCCTTAGCTTTTATACTTTCAGAATAAAAGATTCTTTTTTTAAAAAATTATTTATTTATTTTTTCTTGTTTCAGAACCTTTGTTTCTTTATTCGCTCATTTTTGTGGCCGACTCAGCCCGCCCCGAGGGCAGGGCTGGCACAGCATGTGGTGCCGGGGATCTAACTGCGGTCCCTGCAGTCACCCAAGCTTTCCCAAGCAGGCGCTTTAGACCACTGAGCCATCCCGCCGGGCCCCAAAAGATTCTTGAGATTTAGTTGACAATGTAAAAATCTAGAACATTATTATTATTATTATTATTATTATTATTATTATTATTATTATGGCTGGCTCAGCCTGCCCTGGGGAGTGGTGCCAGGGATCTATCCACAGTCCCTGTGGTTGTCTAAGCTTTCCTAAGCAGGAGCTTTAGACCACTGAACCATCATGCCAGCCCCCAGAGTATTATTTTTGATGGGTAAAGTAAAACAAATTTAAGCTATCAGAGGCTATCAGCCCAAGACCTGATTATTTAAAAAATTATTCAGACAAAAATTATAAGCTTAAGCCAGGCATGGTGGTGCAGGCCTGTAATCCCAGCACTCGGGAGGCTGAGGCAGGGGGATCAGTGTGAGGTCGAGACCAGCCTGGGCTACAAAAGTCAGCTTAAGGCCAGCCTGAACTGCATAGTGAGACCCTGTCTCAAAAAGACAAAAAAAAAAAAAAAAAAAGGTTAAATGTACCATTTTTAAAATGAAGAGCGCTTTCAGGACCTTCCAGCAGAGCCCACAGTCCTGATCTAGAAAGGGGCCTTAAGAAAGAAAGAAAGAAAGAAAGAAAGAAAGAAAGGAAGAAAGAGAGAGAGAGAGAGAGAGAGAGAGAGAGAGAGAGAGAGAGAGAGAGAGAAAGAAAGAAAGAAAGAAAGAAAGAAAAAGAGAAAGAAAATGGCCTTACTAAGTTCTGTCAGGAGGAGGGTGGGGGTCTTGTTCCACTGAAATGGAAACACTTGGGAATCCAGTTGGGACACAAGAAAGGGCTTTCCCATTAATAGAAGAGCAGGGTCTGCCTACTGAGGTTTGGTTGAATCTTACCATGGTCACCTTGTTTTAACTGGCCCAAACAAGTTTGTTGCCTAAGTGAAGAACCTTACAAGGATTGATCACTGGTAAAGTACCATATACCAGTGTAGAAACATGATTGCCTGGTAATTCTAGCCAGGTATGGTGATGAATTAGGATTCATTCTCTGCTCTCCTTCCTGAGCATGGAGACTAAGACAGGGAGATGTCTGCAAATTCAAGGCCACCCTGAACTGCATAGTGAAACCCTGTCTCAAAATGAAAATAAAGCTGGCAATTCTGTAAAAAAAAAAAAGTAGGACCCCCCCCCCAGTATTTTCCTTTTTATGTGTAATATAGACATAGTTATACCTGTTATGTATGTACACGTTATATGCACATGTTACATACTCATATACACACATGCACACGTGTCCCTTGCCCTTCCCAGGATTCAGCTAGGCTTTCATTTAATTACAGCATCCTTCTTAGAAGACTGCTCTTCATGTAAGCAGAAATGTAAAACAAATGTTTTTGGAGCAACTCCTTTCTGATTTCAGTATTGATCCTCACATAATTATTCTTGGAACTTTTTTTTTTTTTTTGAGACAGGGTCTCACTATGCAGTTCAGGCTGGCCTTGAGCTCACTTTGGTAGCCCAGGCTGGTCTCGAACTTGCATTGATCCTCCTGCCTCAGCCTCCCGAGTCTTGGAACATTTTTTGACTTCTATAGAAAAATAACAATGCTTTGCACTGGGAAAGCAAAAGATATCCCCCAAATTAGGCCTCTACTGCCAGAGAAAGCCTTATGTGACATCTATCTCCAAACTATTACTATTGAGGTTTTAAAACATCCACAACTTTTCAAAAAGAATGAAAAGGTCTTAAATTTCAAATGGATAAAAAAGCCAAAATAAAGATGTTAGACTAATTGATACCTTTTTACAGGTTGAGGAATACATAAAAGGTAATTTAAGTAGCAGGGAACTGTTAAAGGTAGCTCTTCTCCTCAACAGAAGAAAACTGAAGAGGATGAGCTAAGCAAACATTTAACTAAGGGTTAATGATACTGAGTGAAAGTTACATAGAGTTGTCAGTTAAATTTGGCAAAACATTATCATCACTTTTGAAGTAGGAAGACTACAAAATACTCGGCATGTTTAAGTGGTTAGCTTTCTAAATTTCATAAAAACCACTGCCTTTTGGCAACGGCATGCAAATCTCTGAAAATAGTCACCATTTGTGGATAACAGTCTCTTAATTCTGGGCTTCTGACCTATTCCTGACTGAGTGCTCACTCTTCCCTCTGACACAGAGATCATCTGCCAGCTCTTTCTGCTGACTGGCAGCTCAGCTTTTGTTTCCCGGGACATATCTGAAGTCTTGCCATGACTTTAAGTGTTGGCTTTGTCTACCCAAGGTCCATTAAAGAGACACAAGTTGATCTCAGGTTGTGGTGGGTCACAGGGAACTTAGCTTGGAAAACCAGTCTTGGCTTTAGAACACTGGGTGCTCCTGTTGAGTTTATACTAAGGGTCTTCCAAAACAGCCAGGACATTTCTACCAGAATGTCTCTAGAAGGGAGGCAAAGTAATAGATTATAAACAGGACCACCTTTATAGACAAGTTTTTCCAAGATACTTGTTAAAGACTAATTATTAAAAAAGAAAGGACATTTGTATTTCTGTGAAAATGTGCCAAGAACCAGTACTGAGGAGGTTGAGGAACCTGTTCTTAAATTGTAATGTAAGGAATTTACATTTCTAAAACAAGGATACTTTGGTATTGAATTAAAACCAAAGTTGTATCACCCTTTATTACCTTAGTATTTCACATCCTTACTCTGACTTAGAAAAATGATAAAAAGGGCCCAACACTAGGCTTCAATCCTGTTCATCTCCTTATTGTTTAGTGCAGTAATTGTCAGACTCTACTTAAATAAATATAGCAGCTATGGTCCTATAAATGTATGGTCCTCAATGCCAGTAACTTGATACTGTAATATAATGACACATATTAGCACTTTACACAGACATATTTACCATCAAGGATATACATTCAACTCCCAACTCTTCTTTTTTTACAGTGCTGGGAAGAAACTCAGGGCCTCATATGCTAGGTACAAGCTTTGTTAATAAGCTGTAGCTATAGCCCTAGCCCAAGCTCCCAACTCTTCTTCACATAAAATCAACTATACTATTTGCTGGGACTAATATTTCACAGAAAACATGAGACCAAAATTTAGCATTCATCATATAGTTAGGCAGGGCAGGAATTCTCAAAAGTACAAAAACAATTAGAACAAATTTCAATAAGTATTTGCCGTTTAATCTTTTATCTTAAAATTCTAACATGAGAAGCCGGGCATGGTGATGCACACCTGTAATCCCAGCACTCGGGAGGCTGAGGCAGGAGGATCAGTGCAAGTTTGAGACCAGCCTGGGCTACAAAAGTGAGCTCAAGGCCAGCCTGAACTGCATAGTGAGACCCTGTCTCAAAAAGACAAAAAAAACCCAAAACAAAACAAAACAAAAAAAACAAAAACAAAAAAAAAAAACAAAAAAACTAAGCATGAGGTTTCTTACAATTAAAATTTGGTATACCAACTTGTCAGTAACCAAAGTAGAAATATGCTATACGTATTCTTCCAAGTTAACCATAAACTAGCAATGTTGATAGTGCATGAACACTTTACAAAAAAAGAAATCACTCATAGGGTAAAGTTTTATATTTTAGAAAAGAATATTTTTCCTTTTTAAAATTTTCTAAATAGATTTAAATTAATGGCTTTCTATATGTGAGTATAAGAGACTGGAAACAGGTAAACAGTAACTAGGGACCCAGCATACTCAAGGTGCTCCCTAAAGTTTCCCATGTGAACTTGTGCAGTTAGGATAGACAACAATGTTTCACTTATACTGAGCAAGTAGATACCAATCAAGATTTTGCCATCTGTGATGTACTGCTTTCTTCTCTTGCCCATGTTCCAGACTGTGTTCAGTGAAACTTAAACATTAAAAAGTACACATTTCCTAGTCAGGCATAGGGGACAGCACTTTGATCCCCACACCCACCCTTAAGGCAGCCTGAGCCAGCAAAAAACAAAACAAAAAACAAAAAATCAAACACAAACAAACAAACATAGCTTGGTATGGTGGTGTGTACCTGTAGTACCAGGTACTGGGAAGCCTGAGCTGGGAGGACTGCTCACACTCAGAAGTTTGAAACCATTCTGAACAGCTAGTAGGAGCTTGTCTCAAAAACCAAAGCAGGGACTGGGGAGATAGCTCCGAGGCACAAGTGCCTGCTGGGCAAGTGCAAGGTCGTGAGTTCGAACCCTGGCCCCCCCCCCCCAAAAAAAAAAAAAAAAAAAAGAAAAAGCCAAAACACCTCCATCCCAACAAACAAACGAAAATAAAAAAGTGAAACATGTTTCAAACAAATTTTTTAGGAGGTGGAAGAAGGCTAGAAGAAACAATGTATATACTGTACAAATATTATCCTATGTAAAGTGCTTTGAAACAGTGTTGTAAATTGCATTTTAGATACTTCAAAATAATAAACATAGAAAATACAGTACTTTTTAAGTTTTCTGGCAAAGGGACAAAAGATATGCCTGTTGGAGGACATGGGCTCAAATTTCAGGCTCAACATACAGTAAATTGGCAATAATAGTGTACTGAAGGTAAGAGAGAAACTAAACATCTAAGTTGATTAGTTTTTAGGTGCAGATGGAATTCTGAAAGACTAACAATGCCCACAGGAAACAATCTGTATTATCTATACTTGGAACCAGTGTAAAACAAAAACCTAACCCCTGCCCCATCAAAAGAAAAACCAAACAAAACCTCCACACGAATTACAAAGTTCCCTGAATCCAAAGTTACTGATAAACCAGGTTTTGACAGCTTTATAGTATGTTTTAATATCCTAAAGTGAAATCAGTAAAAGAAAAGCTTTGTAAAAAGTTTTCCTTGCATTTCAGTGAATGAACTCATTTTAAAGTTCTAGTATCTTTTGTCCCTACCACCTTAATTTTAAGAAGCAATTTATATTTGTGGTAAATCAGCAAAAAAAATTTAAAAATAAGATCCTGTATTTTCTGGATTGATTTTAGTAAATGAACTTAGGCATCTATCCAGTATTATTCTTTAACAATAATTATCGACTTTTACATAATTTAAAAACTTTATCTGTCATTTCTTAAAGCAAATATTTCTAATAATCAAAATCAGATTCATCTAGGAAATTTTACTTCATTTTCATTATGATTTTCAAAAGACATGCATTAAAATTGAAAATTACGAAATTTTCCTTCTGAAATTAAGGCTGTATTACTTTGCCATTTTAAAACAATGGAGGTTCCTGTTTCTCCTACAATCTGTTGTAATGGTGTCAAACAGACACATTTTCCTTTAAAACTGCTTATTGCACTAAAAGAGCAAAAAACAAGTTGAAAGTTCTTAAAATAAACATGACTATATTTCTATAAAAGATGTTGCCAATACAATTCTATAATTATTAAAGCACTAGTCTAATAAATAGAAAAGAAAAGGAAGCTATATTTCAAAACACATACATATATGTTTATATATAAACACATACATATATAAAAATATATATATGAAAATCACATTAAAGTATGAGAGGCAGCAAGTAAACTAGCAAAAATCAATCCCCTCATAAACCTTTCTCTCTTCATCCAATCTCCGAGGCCTCAACCCTACAGCATTCCAATGTTTTAAAATATTTTACCTTATGTATAGCTCCTGGAAACAGAAGGCTTCACAATACACATCATATATCAGAGAGAAAAGGTTAGAACTTCTCACAGAATTTTCTATTTATAGCAGCTTCAACAGACTCACTAAAAGAAAAGAATAGTTTAGGTTGCTACTGTTTATGTACACATTGCACAAACGGCAAATATAAGTTCAGAGCAGGAGGGACACACAAAAAGCAGTACCAAGAGTTGACTCAGAATTGTGTATGAAACAGCACAGGAGCAAAGTGTACAAAATGAAAATAGAAATCTTGCCACACTTCACATTCAAATGAATCACATGTATGAACATTTGAATGTCATTGGTAGCATTAGGAATAAAATACAGAAGATGAAGGCAGGGGAGGTAGGGAGAGAAATAAAGGTGGTAGTGAGTAGAGAATAAAAGGGAAGGAAAATTCCCCAATGGAATGAACCCTAAAACGTATACATAGACACATATATACCTATTATCCATCTAGGTTCAAATATATATGCCTATGAAATAGGCACGTATATATTTAAAAACAGACTCCGTTTACAAGAATGTATGAATGCACATTAAGTTTTTTGCACACATAATTGTGAATAATCACTGATTATTTGTGTAGGTGTGTGTTTTTTAAACCATCATTTACTTTTGCTTTACTTTTTTTTGCAAAGATAGTTGTGCTGCCAAGCAACTTGAGGTAAAGGCATTAAAAGGGTTAGACTATAAGAAGAGAAAACAAAATAACTGCGATACTTCCTACAGGAGACCGCACAAAAAGCAGCTGGCTGGTTTCATATTGCATAATGGTGCTGCGTTCCTTGATGAAGTAAACAATCTTCCTTGTATCAACATAAGGACCAGGCTCCCACACAGTGTCGGCTTCTGTATGGCTAGAGGCGCATCTACTCAATGGACTACTGGAAACATACGTTGTATGTTGATCTCTCAGTTCTTCCCTTAGAGAACACACTTGGACTTGTTAAGCAAAGTACATTGTGCGTAAGGTATCTTGGTGAATCTGTACAGCCTTGGCAAGAGCTTGTGGGTCTCGCCCATTGCTCTGTCCTGAAACGTGGCTTCCTTCAGCACTGTAAGAAAAGTGATGGTGATCACAAACACAAACTACCTATTCTGATATAAGTTCTGAAGCACAGCACTTATAGAAAATTTCAAAAATATTTTAAAAAGAGACTAGTGTACTGAATTATGTGTCCATTAATTAGCTTTACTAATATAAGGCCAAATTTATTTTACTTCACTCATTCCTCTGGGATTAATTAGAAGTAAGTCCAAGATATCATCCTATCTCCATATGTATTTTGCTTCTGATGTTACCAATATTCTCGCCCTTGGATTAATTTTTGTATATCACTAAATTACTGTATCTTTCTATTATCAGCAAGCCTAGACAGCACATTTCAATAAAATATCTTACTTTGGGCAATCATGTCTACCATCACCTTTCATATTGCTCACTGATAACTTGTAGAACTTAATTCTAAATGGCACTAATTTATTACAAACAGAGGATCACATACTTTACATGAAAGTGCTAAGAGAAACCTCTTACATAAATCAGAACATATTTGGATTAGAATATATTGCTTATGGTTTTATATTACCTGTCATGTTCTTTGTCCACAAGATGGTATCTGGCTCTGAATGCTACCAGATGAGCATAATATGCTGGTGCGGGTATAGAAACAGATCGTGTACAGCGTACATAAGTGTGGCAGAGCTGGTAAGTTAGCAGTTGAAGTTCATCTGCAGTAAAGCAATTATCGTCCCATAAAACATGATAGTGTGAAGGACGGCTGGTACCCTATAGAGAAAGTAACGGCACATCACTGATTTCTAAACTTTTAAATAAGTCTTTGGCATAGAGTAAACTACATTTAAAAAGCCTTGTATGTTAATTAATAAAAATATTACAATTTATCAGTTAAAATTTTAGTTGACTTTAACTATGTAGAATAGAAGCCATGCTTTCATGTTTATGTTTATAATAGCATTATGCTCAATAACCCACAAGAGGAAGCAACTTAAGTGCCTACCAATAGATGAACAGATAAGCAAAATGTAGCATAAAGGGGTGGAGATGAGGCTCTGGTAGAAAGGATACTTAACATGTATGAGGTACTAGGTTTGATCCCCAATATTGGAAAAAAAAAGTCCAACCCAAACTGTGACAAAAGGAAACACACACACATACATGTGCATATCCACAAACACAAGAATATTGTTCATCCTGAAAAGAAAACCTATTATGTTAAATGAAATACACTAGTCTCAAAAGGACAAATAGTGTATGATTCACTTACTCATGTAGAACAGTCAAAGCCATAGAGACAGAATGTGAAACACGAGGGGCTGAGGGGAGGGTGGAATGGGGAGTTGGTATTAGCAGAACACTGTGTCAAGGAAGTTGTACTGGAGATAAATGGCGCTACGGATGTGCAGCAGTATGAGTACACCAAAGGCCACAGAACTATAGCTTTAAAATGGTAAATTTAGGATTATATGTGTGTGTATAAATTTAGGGGGGTACTCAGGGTTGCACCAAAGGTCTCTGCACAGAACTACACCATTAACTTCTTTTATTTTTGTTCTGAGATACGGTCTTGCAAGTTGCTAAGTTGCTAGGCTGTGCTTGAATTTTTGAGCCTCAGCCTCCCAGTGGGCTGCATTACATGTGCACACACCATAACTGGTATGCATAACTGGTATATATATATGTATATATATATACACATATATAATTTTTTTCTTTTCTTTTTTGTGGGACCAGGGTTCAAACTCACAACCTTGCACTTGCCAGGCAGGCACTTGTGCCACAGAGCTATCTCTCCAGCCCCCTAATCTATGTGTGTGTGTATATATATATATATATATATATATATATATATATATATATATATATATATATATATTTATTTATTTATTTATTTTTTTTCTCTTCTTGTTTCAGAACTTTTGTTTATTTCCATGGCTGGCTCAGCCTGCCCCAAGGGCAGGGCTGGCACAGCATGTGGTGCCTGGGATTGAACCGTGGTCCCTGAAGCCGCCCAAGCTTTTCCAAGCAGGCGCTTCAGACCACTGAGCCATCTTGCAGGGCCCCAAGAATATGTATTTTTTTAATTTTAGCTAATACAAACTAAGACTCTTCTTCAAAAATCTCAGATTAGTTTGAAAATTCTAATAAAGCTGGGAAGACATGTAAGTCCTTAGTCCCTGTGAACTAGAATTGGTGTTTAAAACAAAATACATTTCTTAAGGTTTCTGGTTAGATATATTGGAGAAATATTCTTGCCATAAGGGTTCATAATGACTATTTACATATTAATAGTCTCCAAAAGTTGTAGAATTAAAACACCTGCTAAACAACAAACAAATAAAACCTGGTATTTAGCTAGGCAAGGTGGTGCAAGCCTGTAATCCCAGCATTTGGGAGGCTGAGGCAGGAGGATTAGTGCGAGTTCAAGACCAGCCTGTGCTACAAAAGTGAGTTCAAGGCCAGCCTGAATGGCATAGCAAGACCCTGTCTCAAAAAGA
>PVJA010040897.1:0-18225 GCA_004027025.1 Myocastor coypus | reverse complement strand
TTTTTTTTTTTTTTTTTCAATTTTTGGTCTGTTAACTTACATTCTCAGCCCTCCAGTAGAGAAGCTTCGTGATACTATTATTCTGTAACATAGGTACTTGAGCTTATCATCACTGGCTTTCTGAATATCAAACATCTTTGATTTAGCTTGGAATTAATATTGATATTTTCCAACAATCACTGATATTCTAATAACTCTCTACAGAATGTGATAAAAGCAGTTACACAATTTTTATGAAGACATTTAGAAATCCAAGCATGTACAAAATTGTAGCATGTCAAGCCTATAGTATTTTTCCCAGTCTCTTACTCTCAATTAATACTCTTTCTCACTCTTTTTTTTTGTTAACCAACCATTTACTTGAGAGAGAGTATAACTGTAACTGAGTTTACATTGGGAGCAGTACACATCAAGAAGATGAGAATGACATGCATTCCAAGTGTAGTTTTAGTGTTGTATCAATGTGATGAACCTTTTAAAGATTCTTAGGACCAATATCTCATTCATCCTGTGTACATAAGTGCATGGTTTTGCTCCAATTATGTTTCCTCTATTATCTGCTTCCAGTCACTTCGTTGTTTAATCCATAACATATTCAGCTGTGTTATGCCATTAAGTTTTTATTTCTTCTTTAGAATTCTTATACGAGGGAAACTATACAATATTTACACATGCAGGTCTGGTTTATTCCATTAATGAGTATATGTTCAATATACATCCATCTATATATGAAGTCTTCCAGCTTATCGTTCTTTATAGCTGAATAATATTCCATTGTATAAAAATACCCCATTTTTTTCAACCATTTTTCAAATGATGGGCATTTTGTTTGTTTCCAAGATTTGGCTATTACAAATTGGGCTGCTATAAACATAGGTGCACAGATATCGCTATGGTATGATGTCTTCAGTTCTTCTGGGAACCTTTTCATTTTTATGGCTAACAAAAAGCTTAAATGTAACCTGCCAAATAGAACTCAGACCTTACTATAACTTACTTGCTTTACCTCTAGCCTTTCGTTGTTTCTGTGAACTATACTTTTGCAAACACACTCGCACGTGTGCACATGTGCAAACTCACACAGACACATACATGTACACACAGGGAACACTTTTCACTTTTCATTTTCCCCTGCACACTCGCCCTTTGTTCTTTCTTAATTGCTATGAGTACTAAGCAGTGAGCTCTCAGTGAGAGTGTGTTCCAATCACTACATTGCATACAAGTTTAGCAAATGTGGCTTCAGCCACATATAAATTATTTTTAGTCACCAATCTGTGCTGGAATCGAATATTGTTAGGAAGTATGTATGGCATGAGTTTAAGGTTGCTTTTGTTTCTAAAATAATGTAAATATACTCTGATAAAAGTTTTCTGTTATAAATATATATACATATATGTATGTATAATTTATATAATTTTTACATTATTAAAATATAATTTTGATATGTCATATTTTTTATACCTCATGGTTATGCATTTTTCTGGACGATTAAGGCCAAGTTAAAGCAAGACCTATATAACTAAAAAAAGTAACTTTTATATCTGACAAGGTCAGTCAAATTCCCTTAGAATTTACTCTGTCACTATGTACAGTGATTTGCAGATCTTTTGTCAGTGTCATCCATCTGGATGAGTCACGGCTATTACTCGACAAATTTGCTCTTTGTGAAAGCCTGAGAGAATTTTTTTCTCACTCGGTGACTCTCCTTAGGCATACTATACATCGTGTATCCTTATCCTCTGTGGCCCCATAATCTCCTTGATCAGAAAATTTGGGACATCACTGGTTACAAGATGTCATGAAACAGGTTCTCTTATGTCCTGAGTCCTCGCTGAGCTATGAAAGGCTCAAGTCAACAACTTCTAACAATTGCCAATTGTACTGATAACCCACCACTATTACGGACTATAGCACTATGTTGAGTTATTTTGCTAAATTCAAGTATCTACAATATTTGAACGGGCATCAAATAATAAAAGGTCCTTTAAAGACTTCTTATTTGGAAGCTTATTTGTTTCTCTAACAGCAATGAAACACCCATCTCTGACAAAACAAAACATGAAAGGGGGATATAAATAAAAGACGATTTTGTAGTGAAAAAATATATATGTATATACAGAACAGTTAGGATAGATATACAGCTACTTTCTCTTAGTTCAATGAGAAGAAAGTTTTGCACTAATATTGTTGAGACAAGATACAATGTCTGCCATCTTGTCCTCTGAATAACCATTATGAAGCCAACCATATGCAGTGTATTAATTATTGCAAGTGCCCTACTAACTTGTTTTGAAACTGTTTTTTTTTTACTATTTTACTTTCTCATTGAAATAATAAAAAACTAAAAAGTAAAGAAAATAATAAAACTAGCAATTAAATAAATAAAATATAATTTAATTACTCAATATATATTCCCATTCATATCTATATTGTAATTAGTACTAGAACTGACAGAGAATATAGAACTTTTTGATTAATAAATTTGTAAGGGAAGATGCAAACAGTTAAGTAAGATTTAATTCAGGATCTCATTCTCATGTTTTTTCTAGGATCAAACGTTTAAGTAAGTTAACTCTAATATAGCCTTTACATTTTCATCCTCTTTTTCTTCAAATTATTTATTCCTCATGTTTAATTTTAAAAGGCATATTTGAAAGATTTCTTACACATATGGCACAGAAAATATTTTTATCTGTTTTCTTCATTAACATTAATTTTTACTGCAAATTAAAATTTGTATCAATCCCTAACAAATCTTACATCTTTGTTTTCCTCAAATAATTAAAAAGGTAAAGGAAAAAGACGTGAAAAAAAAATTGCAGCATTCCAGTTTTTCCTAAGATGACCTTACTATTATTTGGTTTACTATGTGAAGAATAAGGAATAAATATATTTCAAAATAATAAATAAATTTTCTTTGTCTGATCTTCCAGAAATATCCTAGTATTCTGGAATATTATATTATCCTGGGAAAGTAGGTATTAACCACTTCTATCTACAGAGAAATTGATAGGACTTTTTCTAGACAGCATAAAATTACTATGATTCTTTACTGATAGACCATATATCTTGAAAAAATGGGATATATAAAAAAATCAGATGGGGCCCGGCAGGATGGCTCAGTGGTCTAAAGCACCTGCAGGCGGCTGTAGGGACGTAGTTCAATCCCCAGCACCACATGCTGTGCCAGCCCTGCCCTCAGGGCAGGCTGAGCCGGCCATAAAAATAAAAATAAACAAAAGTTCTGAAACAAGAAAAAATAAAAATTAAAAAAATGATTAAAAAATCAGAGGATGCAATTACATAGTGGTTTGATAATCTTATTTTTTTCCATTTCAGATACTATAGAAAATGGGAACTACATATTATATACATTTTCAGTTTCTAATGTAAGTATTTTCTTTAGACACACAGTTAAATACATATTTTAATGAATATTAACAAAAAGTCACTCATTTATGTTGATTGTTTTAGGAATACATTTACATTTACCTCTAGATGTCAATGAATTTATAAGAAGAATGTTGTTAAGTTGCATCATTTTAATTTCCAAATTTTCCTCCACCTGGCCACTGTGCCAGCGTCACACCCTGTTGTAAACCTGTCATTGGACTGATACAATACCACATGCCCACAATGTAGTTTCTCTCACCCCTTACCTGGCTACCTTCCAAAATTCCCATGTATAAGTGCTCGAGGCTTTCTGGAAGATCTAGATATAAACCAGCACATGTTAAACTATAAATAATTAATAGAAGTATTCTTCACAAACATCATATTCTTCATATACTCTTTCTTGCTAAAGCGAGGTTATTTAACAACATCTCTCAGACTAAAAAGTTAAGGAGAGTGATATAGAATTACATATTTTAATTATTCATTAAAAATTTGGGTTATTTCTGAAAAAAACAAGGATCTGTGGTGTATATAAAGAACATAATAATTTGTGTACAGAGAGCTAGTGGGAAGAGGTAAATAATTGAATCTTTTCTTTTTGATATCTTATTATTTTAGGTCATTATTTAACTTGATATGTAATGCTACATACTCTTTTTTTCACCAGAATCGTTTAGATATCACATGTACCCATTCGTCATATCCGGATGGAACTGCATTAGCATTTGAAACCATAAAAGTCCTTGGTTTGACAGACACTGTTACTGAAGTTCGAGTATCAGAAACTAATCAGCAAATGAATGTCCACCAAAATTTCACCTATGATCCTTCCAACCAGGTACAGATTTAACATCTTATTGTCATTTCTTGCCTTTAATATTAAATGACTATTAAGGCTCCTGGCTTTCTAGGTTTCTTCCTTCTTCTGTTTCACTCTTTGTCTCTTTTTCCTATCTCAGTTATATTTTTCTACATGAATTATTATCTCTCTATTGATTTATCTTTTTATATACTGAAACAGTGGAAACAGAGAGAGGAATAATTAAAGGACTATTTTTTCCTCTAACAGTTGTAGCTTCCATGTAAAAGAAAATAATTATATTTTATCATTTTGTTTATTCCTTGAAGGAATAAACATTTATTGCACACCTTGTATATTGTAGGCACTATTTTAACAATTTAAATTTTATATTTTGTTAATTCTGCATAAAAACTACTTTTTAAAAATGTATTTTGTACAGGATTTATGGGGTCTAACTACACAGATCAGACTCATAGTGATCCTCCTGTGTTTAGTCTCCCAAACTCTGGGACTCCAGGTGGGCACCTCCATGCCCAGTCTCAATGGCCATCTCAGCACGTCCTGGGGATGGGGCTGGCAGGGCGCACCATCGATCAAATCTCGGCTGCTTCGCTCTGCCCAAGCAGGTCCCTTAGTCTTGCTATCTGGCAGGCTAGAAACTATTTTTAACAAAAACAGTGGCTGTCCTCTTTTTACAAAGAAGGAATTCAAGATTAACACAAAATACACAGTCTTCAAAGATTCATGAACATTAGACGTCAGAACTGAGACACAAATTCATTGGTCATTGCACAGATTATAATTTTTCACCCAACCTCCACAATCTCCCAAATCTGTCACATCTTGCAGATCTCAGACAGTTCAGTGGCATTGCATGTTTCTCTCTTTTCAATTATGTCAAGTAATTATTTTTATTTTTATTTTTTATTTTTTGAGCAGAATATATTTATTGAGGGGAAAGAAAGCTCCTGTCCAAGAGAGGAAAAGAAGGGGAAGGGACCCGAAAGGAGAGGGTGTTCCCCAGGAAGCTGTCCCTTCCAGGGACTTTTATACAGGAAAACAATGCTGTGAGGCGAGTCTAAGGTGGGAGAGAACGTGGGAATTCGCTTAGGTGGGCATGAGTTGGGATAAAACTACAGTCAATCAATGAGATTACAAGCACCATTGCTCAGGTAAAATTGATTAAATGCAGTACCAAATGGGGAAGACAGGCACATAGCAGGCATGAATAAGGGAGAGGGTCTGTTCCTGTTAGGGGTTGGGTTAGTGACTCATTTGGGCTCTGTTAAGGTGAGTGATACTTATTTAGAGTATTAATCATTGATGCCCATCCCTAGGGAAGTCTGTGACTACATTTGTTTTGTTTTGAGGTCTGGCCAATAGGGAGCATCTGTCTCTTACAAGTTGCAAAGTCACCTTGTCTTCCATGTTGTCCTTCAGGGCCTCGACTTGTCTACCTGCCTATAATATTTCTATCTAATTCAGCTGCCTACAACATTCCCCGCTCTGAAGAAATAACTCGAATTGCCGTTAGGAAACCATGGGCGATGACTGCTCTGTCTTCTTCATGATGAAAAGGGTTGTAGTTGGGAACTGGCAATCAGAGACACTCTCCAGAGGTCTTATGGAAAGACCCTCAATAGACACCAGGAGTTTGTGTCTTGGGTAGGCATATAGCTTTGAAGCAGGAGTAGACCAGTTTATTTGTGATAATACCCAATGGCCTGGGAAGGAAAAAAAGGGATTAAACCCTATATTTAAGAGATTTCTGCTAATGGACTTAAAAAATTTCTAACTAGTGTTTTTATCATTACAAATTTTAAAAGGTTTTCACATTCCAGATACTTCTAATGTCTCAATAGCTGTTTAAAATATTAGACATTAAATCAATGCTACATGAGATAATGAGGTCCCCTAGACCCTATTGTTATCATTTGCATGGGAAGGTACTACTGTCTACTTGACAAAAATCTTTCACTATATTCGTAACTATCCTGTTGCTATTTGGCCGATGTATGTTTAATTGTTTCTTTGTTCATCAAGTATTATGTAAAACTAATAACTGATTTCAAACAACTGTTGCAGTTGTCACCTTTTATAAAATGTTAGTTTTAACTTTCCCATGGTCAAATTAAAGAAATGGTGTTTAAATTTTTCTTTTGTTTCTTTTTTGTATTTTTCGGTCTTTAAAGATTCTCCTAATTATGGATCTCAAACTTAACCTTGGAAAAAATTTTGCTGTTCAGTGGAATTCAGTTTTCTCTGATACAGAGCGGTTTAATTGTTATGCAGATGACAATAACCCAACTGAAGAAGTGTGCAAGCAACGCGGTTGTTTGTGGGAACAGGTGATACAAATTTTAATTAAGACTCATTGTATAGATTTCCATATAAAAATTTCAGTATACACTTTGAATGTTAAAATTTTAATTCTGTAGAGTATAAATTTACAAGAAACGTTTGAAATTAGCAATTATGTTAAATAATGTATATTTATACTAATTAATTCTTCAAAGACATTCTACTAAGTGTCAGGCTAAATGGATGTGAAAATTGCTTTCCAGGCCCTATGGATAAGGTACTGCAGTTTTTTCCTTTTATTAGATAATATCTGTGATTGACTAGATTGACTGGATAAGATATTTTGCAGGTAGCAGGCAATTTTTAAAATAATCTGCCTAGGGGCAGCCAAATAGCTCAGGGATTAAAGCACCTGCAAGCAGGTACAGGGGCCAAGTGTTTGATCCCTGGATCTGCTGTGCTGGCCCTGCCCTTGGGGCATGCTGAGACAGCAATTGAGACTGGATGGGGTGGCATGTGCCTGTTATCCAAGCTCTTGGGAGGCTGTAAACAGGCAGATCACTATAAGGCTGATCTAGTAATGTGACCCTCAGCATCCTGTAGACCCTTCCCTAAAATACAAATAATAATAATAATAATAATAATAATAATAATAATAATAATAATCTACCTAAAAACTTTAATGATTGCTTCAGTTGTGAAATTTTATGCAGCTGAGTGCTGATTTAGAGCTATGTACTAGGGATATTTAGTGAGTTAATATGAATTTTTTTTAACAAAATAATGATATCTATGGACGCCTTATTTTAATTTTTAATTTTTTGTAGCAGAAGGATGCTATTTGTGGATGATATATTTTTTAAGTAGTATAGGAAATATTTACACTTGTTGTGCTCATGTTTCAATTCCTGGGCTTTTGATGATATCATTAGGTTTGACACAAACAAAAAATTTATTTCATGTAGCCAAGGAACTAAATTTATATGCTATACCACTGAAGTGAAATATATCTTCTAGTAATTTAGCAATTTCCCAGCAACACTTAATATTTATTTTTTTTATGTCTGGCTCAACCTGCCCTGGGGGTGGGGCTGGTGCAGCATGTGGTGCCAGGGTCACACCACAGTTCCTGCGGTTGCCTAAGCTTTCCTAAGCATGTGCTTTAGACCACTGAAACATCTCACCAGCCTGAATGTCTTCATTTATATGAAGCAATGCATATGAACTCTCACTCCAGAAAAAAAAATTTTTCTCTTCATTGCTTGGTAAAATATGACAATGTTTACTCTTAAGAAAATTTATGAAAAAAATGAGGAAAGATGCTAAGATCAAGTTTCAAATTATTATTATTTTTTTCTATAACTTCACTTTATGCTGCAGCTCTCCTCAGGTTCATAACACGCTCACTTACTTCATTGCCAAGATCTGAAGGTGGGAAGATCATTTGTCCTAAACACCAAGAACTTTTAAACATGAAAATGTCAAAATAATATTTTTCCTGTAACTATTAATACTGCATGAACCTGGAGACTTTTAGACCAAGGAAATGAAACTAATGGGTGGATATCAGACATGAGCTTGTGTTTGATTGTTTAAGGTGCTGAGATAATTCCCTGTGTTTCTTTAGAGAACAGGATTTATGTGCTTGAAAAGTAGCTATAAGACCTAATTTTTCTAATCATTGCTCCAGATAAACAAGATAAAATCCTGCAGATTACATGATAGTATACTTGGAAGACCCAAAAACTCTACCCTGTTAAAGTTCATGCTGCAGTGCAGGAAACTACAAAATAGGAAAGGGTTGTGTTACATTTGATGCACCAAGTGCTCAAAATATATGACGAATGTTTAAAGTGAGAAGACTGTACAGGAAGATACATTGTGCGAGTCCCTTGAAACTACTTCCCCTCACCTTGAACACAGCAACTGTATTGTTTTCACGACTGACCTTTCCACTTCTTTTTAGTTTGTGACACGTACTCTTGCTTGGCGTTCAGGCCTTCAGTCTGCCAAGTAACTGAGGGTGTCCTATGGCAACACTCATCTCAGTCCTGGCAGGACTTAGCGGCATGTTCCTCCAAGTCTTAGAGTGATTTTTTTCGAGTATCTGAAGCAATGTTGGAAGTTGTCTTTCGAGCATCTTTATGAGCGTTGGTTAAAAATATAACCAATCTTTCCCACAAATGCCATACAATGGAAAACTCAGACTTCCATTATGAAGTATTCACCTGGTGTTCTCATCCATCATATTCACAAGATTAGGCACCATGTATCTCATAGCTTTTCCTTAATGTCTAACATTGAAAGAGAAAATGTCTGAATTGATGCAGGACGCTGAGGCATCCAGAACAGCTCAGTATATGCAGACATTCAAGAAAGAAGACTTAAAGAACTGCTTCAGAAAGTAGAAAGAGCAATGACATAAGTGTGTTCTTATTTTGAGAGGGATTAATAGCAATTTTTACTACAATTTCAAAAATTAGACATTTATATTTCTTAGTAACACATATGATATAAAAGAATTAAAGAGAAAAAGGGAAGGAAGGAAGAGCATCCATACTAACTACTGAAAGTTGTTATGCAGGGTAGTGTAATGATAAATTGACCAAGATTACTGTTTTCTCTTTACAAAAAGAGACAACAGTCAGTATGATTGCTTGTACTTCTCAAGCCACAATCATCTGCACAGTACCAACATCGAGAAGGTAAAAGAATATTTTAAGAGTTGTAGCTTTATAACTTAGTATGAGTGTGCTAGTGAGTGGCATAGGTACACCAGATGAAAAAGAATGATTATTAGTCATGGAGAAAGCTTGTTAAGCTGTCCACAAAGATACCAAGTGTTGAGGAACCAACAAAAGATGAGAAGCGCGATACTCTGGTGTTGTCACTCTGTGTACTAAATACTAACTTGTTTACTCTGAAAGGTGAGGCAAACAAAAGGGAGAAAAATTAAGTTCAACAAAGCAATATGTTATTTTTAAAATTTTGTTAATTTCAATAAGAGAAATAGTAATGATACAGTTTCAAAACATCAGTAGGACAGTCACAATAATCAATACAATGTGTATTGTTGTCTTCAAAGTAGCTGTTCACAGTAAAGATGCTGGCAGGATAATTTTCCTAAACATTTTTGGTACAAATATTTCTTCCCATTGAACTTGTATAGTCCAATAGTCCAGTACAGTAGTGGGTTATCAGCAGAACTGGCATTGTCTGAAGCTGCTGACTTGAGCCTTTTACAGCTCACCATAATAATCTGGCTTTACTTTTTGTGCCTCAGGGTTGAATTCTTCTGCTAGGTGGTTAAGGCCAAGTTAAGGCAAGATCTATATAATAAACATCTAACTTTTTTTATCATACGAGGTGAGTCAAATCCCCTCAGGATTTACCTTGAAAACATGATACAGCCTTTTGCAGAACTTTTGTCAGTGTCAGCCATTTGGATGAGTCACAGCCATTGCTTGACCAGTTTAGAGAAAGATATTATTAACATTTCCTCAGTTACTGATAACTTCAGAAAAAAAATTCATTTAGGGTTCTTAGTCTCTTGGACATTCTTCCATCCACCCTTGTATTTGTTTAATTTCTCACTCTTATTTGAACTATCATCAGGTCATTTGAGTCCTAACTAAACTCATGTCTGAAAACTTCAGATCCCAAACCCTCAGAAATCTGTTCCATATGATAACTTCCTTAACTTTAAACTATATAAATGTATTCAGACAGAGGTAGGGTTGCACATTTAGAGTGACAGCTTTATTATGTTTTTATTCGAATAAATTACTGCTGGGATAATCAAAATGTATTGTTTTAAATTATGCTGAATGTTTAGGTTACATGATTTTATTCTTGCTGTTAAATTATTTCTCTAGCTTATTTTCCTGCTAAGTACGATACCAATATGACTGAATAGTAAGAAAGTTGAGTAGTAACAAAGATACATGAGATGAGGAATGCAATTATAAAATGTGGTGCTGAGCAGAACAACTGTGAGGGAGTCACAAACAAATTGGATATTTGGTAACAATATTCCAGATTCTTTTGGTCCTTATTGCATGCACTGCAAAAGGAATGAGTGCTACAGCGCTTCCATCAGTAAAAAACTTCTTTATATCAAATAAAATCTGTGACACCTAAAATCTGTGCAGATTATGTAAAGCAGAATGTATTTGTCTCTTGTCAAGAAACATCCTAGGCCTAACATGCTGTCATTTCAACTTCATTTGTGCCTCAGTCTCTTCCACGTTTACTGCTTCAGTTTTTCCTTCAAGATTGCAGCATGCCTTCCACAGAGGTTGAGAAGGATGACAGTGTGGAAACCCATCCAAATTGAATGGGCTTACACCAAGGAGTTTTGAGTGTCTTAGACAACTTCTGCAAAAGAGGATGCGAAATGTAGATATGCAACTGTTTTTCCTAACAGCATAAGATAACAAGGAATGCTTAGGAATGGATTGTGGTAGATTAGTTAGCCTGCAGTACCAGGGTTTGTCATTTTTCTCCCTTGGGGGGGCCTATCTCTTACCTCTTTATGTAAATCAATCAATGTTAATGGTTGATCACAGATCAAAGTTTTAGTTCTGACCCCAATGCATTGGATCAGTGTAGATAGTCATAAAAGAAAAATTCAAATAAAGCATCATAGTACGTGTTTTTGGAGGTTGTACTGCATCATTTTTTAAACAAAAAGCAATAGTTATCACGAAGAATAAGAACAAATATATTGGGGCTGGGAAGATAGCTCCATGGCATAAGTGCTTGCCTGGCAAGTGTGAGGTTATGAGTTTGAACCCTGGTCCCACAAAAAAAAAAAAAAAAAAAAAAAAAAAAAGAACACCTATATCATCAAATTTTATGCATAATACATAATTTTTGGAAAACAACAAAATCCATTTATCTTTTGAGTTCAAAACCTATATTTGCTCTTTCTTCTCTCCTGTTAGATCTTTACACTGAAAAAATGAATAAGTTACAAAACATTTTACAGTATGATGACTTACATTGTAGAATAGGTACAGTTCATTATAAACCATGCAATAGATATCATAATGCCTACATTTTCTGACAATCAAAATATCCTGTGTTTTAGCCTCCTGTTGACTCCAAAGCACCTGTGTGCTACATACCTAGACAATCTGATCCTTACTCAGTTTCGTCAACTCAGTATCTTCCAACGGGCATAACAGCTGACCTCCAGTTAAACCCAGCCAGTGCTAGAATAACACTACCTTCTGAACCAATCTCAACTCTTCGTGTGGAAGTGAAATATCATAAAAATGATATGCTGCAGTTTAAGGTATGTTTGCTATAATCCACTTCAAATCTTGTCTCATCTCTTGAGATAACTGAAAGATTTTTTAATAGATTAACTGTTCATATATATAATATTAAGTGTATGTAATTGGTTTGCATATTCTGGCTCTACAAAAGTGGCTTTGCTTTTACATAATTTTCTTATTTTTGAAATTTTTAGGCTAATTAAAGATGCAGAGATTGAAAAGAACAGAATTTTGTTAAATAAGTCACCTTTGATGTATATAGATATTTGATGTATTAGAATTGAACAATGTTAATATTTCCACTAAAATAAACACAGATTGATCAATATTTCAATTATTTTTAAAAGGAAATCATAATTTTGAGGAATGTAACAAAAAATAGAAATCACTTTTAATATTTATAGTTAGTAATTTTAAGTTTCAAGAATTCCAGGAAATCCATTAAAATATTGAAATTAATAAACATAAGCAAAGTATGTGATATAAAAAAGTGTCTCCATGAGATATTTTATTATTTGTTATATTTTACTATTGGTAAGGTGAAATAGCAGTAAATCTCATTAGTAAATGAAAATGAAAAAATAATTGAATGAACAATCAAAACATCAAATGAAGGACCAGCAAGATAGCTCAGCAGACTAAGCTCACGGACTACAGTTCAATCCCAGGCACCACATGCTGTGCTGGCCCACCCCTCGGTGCACTGAGATGGTGACTAGTCTGGGCTTGGTGGCACATACCTGTAATCCCAGTGCTGGGGGGCTCGCTTTGCTACGTGTTTTTCCTTTTTTGGTAATGGAGATTGAACTCAGGACCTTGCAATTACCAGGGAGGTGCTTATAGCACTGAGCCATCTCTCTGGCCTATGGGAGACTTGAAAACGGGAGGATCACTAGGAGTCCGAGCTATGAAGTGAGACCCTCCACAAAACAAAACAAAACAAAATAAAAACAAAACACAACACAAAAAACATCAAATGGTATAGGTGTAAGTGTATTGTCTATAAGGCAAAACAATAAAAATTGTTTATATTAAAAATGTTAAAAATTCTAGATTAAGTGATACTTTGAAAGGATTTCCACAAGGCTGGTGGGATAGCTAAGCAGATTAAGTGCATACATAATATGAAAACCTTGGTAGTAGATGATTTAAGAGAGGATAAAAACAAAAGCTAAAAATTATAATAAGAAAAATATACTCATCAAAATTCAAATGAATACATGATAGATTTAACAAATATGAAACATAAATCTTAAATATTGTACAGTAAAAGTCACATTTCAGTAACAAAGAAATGCAGTGTTACTTAACAATTTGAACATATTATAAGAAATGGGCTGGGGGCAGTTTTGTCCTTCTGTGAATGACACTGAAAATTACAGGATGAGTAAGGACCTCATCTTCAGGCCACATCAAACGTGGTCTGTCTTTGATCAAAATGCTTGTAGGGTACACAGAACTGCAATCAACAACTTTAATTGCATATAAGTTAGTGCAGATTGATATTCAAATGCACATTTTGGTTTAAAAAGTACTTAGGGCACTAATTCTGGAAAGCAGTTTTCCAGGAGTCTCAAAAATCCTAAAATGCTGATGTGCTTTGATTGTTCTTTCACCTCTAGAAAATGTGTTAAGGAATGTAATGGCATAAATAAACAAAAGTAGCACTAAGGTAGCATTGTAGGGTTATGTATTTGGCAAAATGTTGAAATACCTTTGAAGTTCAACTGTGCAGTGACAAATAGTTTTGGTACAGACATAGGATGGAATATTTATTTCTGAAAGTTTTGCTTGGTTTTTTCTACATGGAAGATAAATTACACAACATTTATAAGAGTATCAACATAGAAACGCTTATTTTTGTCCCGTTTTGTTTCTGCATGTAGAACACTATCTGGTTTTATGGGCCAACTAAGTATTATACAAACAGAGATTATAACTTTGTTTGATATGTTTTGACAAAGATTTAGAATATTTAATTATATTTATACGTTATAGCAATAAAAATTATAGAACGCCTATTTTTGATATTTCTCTGCTGTAGATTTATGATCCCGTAAACAAGAGATATGAAGTTCCGGTTCCATTAGACATTCCTGCCACTCCGATGAGCTCTTATGAAGACAGACTTTATGATGTTGAAATCAAGGAAAAACCTTTTGGTATCCAGATTCGAAGGAGAAGCAGTGGAAGAGTTATGTAAGTGGATCTACTATTAGATGTGAAGGATATTTTAAATTTAGAATAAGAGAGTCACAGCTTTCACTGTGGTAGAAAAATATGTTGAAAGTTTTGGTTGTGTTAGATTAGTTGAAAGTTGTGACATTTTATATTTAAACTATGAACATATCCATACAACGATAAGATAGGTTTAGTAGATTTCACTGACACTATCTGTGTGACTAACTTTATTCATGAATATTAGACTCGTTTTTTTCCAATCAAGTGAGAACCCAAACCAAAATTCTTGAAAAATACATGATGTGTATTACTAAAAATAGGTAATTGCATGTGAGGTATGTATTTTATTAGAAACACTTCAATTGTTTATGAGCACTGAAATGTGATAAAGACAGTGTTTTCTCTTTCTGATATTAATGAAAAGTGTTACGACAAAAATCTGTCTGACTGTATGTCTGTCTATCTATAACTTTTTAAAAGATTTAATTATTTGGTACAAGGTCTCACTACACAGCTAGAGCCCATAGCGATCATGCAGTCTCAGCCTCCCTAGTGCTGGGATTATTGGTGTGTGCCGTCACACCCAGGTTCAGCGGCGGGTATGGCACAGGGCGGGCACAGCATGTGGTGATGGGGATTGTGCCTAGGCTCTTGTGCTTGCCTGGCAAGCACTCAGACTGCAGAACTGTCTCTCTGGCCCAAAACTCTGTAATTCTTATAGGATAGAAAAAACACCCAATTAAAAATAATTGTCTTTATTTTCACCCAGCTGTAGTATATTACTTACAGTGAAGAAAAATTAACCCTTTTTTTTAAAAAAAATTTTATTTATTTATTTTTTTCTTGTTTCAGAACCTTTGTTTATTCACTCATTTTTATGGCCAGGCTCAGCCCGCCCCGAGGGCAGGGCTGGCACAGCATGTGGTGCCGGGGATAGAACCGCGGTCCCTGAAGCCACCCAAGCTTCCCCAAGCAGGGGCTTTAGACCACTGAGCCATCCCGCCATAACCCGTTTTTTTTTTTTTTTTTTCTAAAGAGCTCACCTTTAGTTCTGTTAGGATGTATAAGGTTTTTTTATTTCCTCATTTTTATATTACTGCATATGGATTACACAGATTAGTAGATTTTGTTTCAGCAAATTCTTACATGCAAACACATACTTTAATTATTCTCTCTCATCTTTAACCCCCGATTTAACATAGTTATGAGAAATGGTTTAAATGAACATATTGTATTTTAAACATGTTTATGCTATCAATTACTTATACTATTTCTTCCTCCCTTTTATTGTTTGATTCTTGGATTGTTAACTCACGATAATAGAATTGATATGATTTCAGGGAATTTTCAGATATTGCCAGAAAGGATAACCATGTCTGTTCTGGCTTAATTTTCTTATTAAGACAAACAGTTGAGCTATTGTGAGGACAACATGCAATGTGTCAACGGTTAGAAAAAGAAAGGGGAAGGGGGAAAAAAAAGTAATATTTATTGAAAGTGTTAATGTTTAATTGTTTGATCGATCTTATATACCTATATCTATCAATCTAAACTGATCTGATGATGAAAATATGTAATATAACCATTGTTAAATTTAAATAAAAAATAAACAAAGAAAGAAAAAAAAAAAAAGACAAACTGTTCAGAAGAATGAGAACCTAAGTCCATTTTTAAAAATAATCTTGATCAAGGGACATTACTTTTTCCAGAGGGGAGGAGAGATACTATTTTCTTTCTTTCTTTTTTTTTTTTGTCTTTTTTTGAGACAGGGTTTCGCTATGCAGTTGAGGCTGGTCCTGAGCTCACTTTTGTAGCCCAGGCTGCTCTTGAACTCGCACCGATCCTCCTGCCTCAGCCTCTCAAGTGCTGAGATTACAGGCCTGTGCCACCAGGCCTGGCACTATTTTCTATTAAGTAATTATAAGTTACAAATTAGTTGCAAAAAGTAATTAATCTGCAAAGTAATTAACAGAAAACTTTAAATGTGTCTGGAATTATTTGTGATGGTTGTTTCCTTTTCATGCTTATTATACTTTCATTTCTTCCTTTATAGTGTTGCAGATAACTTGGGCAGCAGTGTACCTTTCCTAGCACATTTAATCACAAACAAATATTTTTATAATTATAAAATGAAAGAAGAAAAATTCCAGTACTCAATTTGGAAGAATTAAAATGCCATGCTGCTAGTGCACTGCAATATTAAATTCCTTTCATGCACAGATGTGTTCACGTCATCACCCCGAGGGAGAGCAGTGGACAATGTGCAACTGGCAGGGCATACTGCCAAGTCACACATAATTGCATATTTATTTTGTTTTTGAAAGGGTACATATGTAAACATGTAGACGCATGTTATCCTTACATTTCACATGAATTCATGGAATATATTTTACACTATTTGGATTTAATTGTTTAAATTAAATTTCAGAGCCGCCTATAACTAGGTAAATAGAGAAATATTACTTTTGCTCAGATGTCAAAGAATATTCATGTTTTATATTACTCTTTTGTACTTTTATAAGAACAGACTTTTCTTTTCTTAAAGCTGGGATTCTACCCTTCCTGGATTTGCTTTTAATAACCAGTTCATTCAGATATCTACGCGTCTGCCATCAGAATACATCTATGGTTTTGGGGAAGCGGAGCACACAACGTTTAAGCGAGACCTGAACTGGCATACTTGGGGAATGTTCACGCGTGATCAGCCCCCTGGGGTAGGTGCCTCTGTGTGACTAGCCTTAAGCAGCTCGGACATCAATGAGCTTGCAAGCCCCTCTGCTCAAAGTGGCAGACTAAAGAATTAGTGAACGATGTCCAGTTTCTATAATGAATTTTTTTTAAAAAGTAAAATTAGCTTAACTTATAAAATAGCTGCTTGCTTCACTAAATTGAGTAGTCAGATTGTGAGGCAATTTCTTAACGGTTTCAACTGTCTAGACTTGTCCTTTATTATTATATTTAAAAAATGCTTTCTTGCTAATGATTTCATATGTACTTTCTCATCTATAATTCTGAACTGGAATTGTGCATTCTTAAGATCATTTACCTTTCTTTTTTTGACACTACAGGGGCTCAAATCCAAGGATGTCAGGCCTGGTCTCTTTCTCTGCCTCTCTTTTCCTGCCACAATTACCTTTAATACTGGGATTATAGGCACATTGCACCACATGTGCTTAAGCTATACAAAAATGTTTTATATACTTAGGAGACTTTCCCAGAGTTGCCTTATTAATTGAATATATTTTTATGAATAGGTAACAAAGTGCTTAACAAAAACAGTTAATTGTAACTCTATGTGGATCATAAAATATATTTTATAAGAAAATGAATATTATTTGATTAAAATGTTTTTCATATTCAATATATAAATTTACATTCATATGCTAAAAGTTGCTGAAGTTCAGATGTGGGAGAATGAATTTAAAGTTTTATGAAGCTAAAAATTTTACAAACTTATTTTCTGAGCTGTTTGATGCATTTATTATCTTTAAAATTTCTAGCATACTTTATCAAAGGAAATTATTACTCCTTTTATCTCTCTTTTTCTCTCTACTCTTCCTTGCTCATGTTTTCTTTCTTTTGTCCCTCCCTCCCTCCCTCCCTCCCTCCCTCCCTCCCTTCTTTTCTCCCTTCATTTTTTCCTTTCTTCTTCTAGGGATTCAACCCAGAGCTTTCCATGACCTACATCCCTAGCTTCCTTATGTTATTTTTTATTTATTCTGATTATTCTGAGACAGGGCCTTGCTGTGCCATTCAGTAGCTCAGATAGGGCCCTAACTTTTGTTCTTTTTCTTAGACTCTAGGGGTTTCTGCTTTATTAATCAAGTAAGACAGCACCATAAAACTTGTGGAAAGAAATACAATCATTGTTATTTCGATAAAGTTCTATGTCAGTTAATGTGGCAGGTTTTTAAAATATTTTTTATTAATGTGTTTGCAGTACATAACATATACAATTCTTTGTGAGTTAGTACATTTTTTTTTGCAGTATTTTCTTACCTATTTTTTATTTTATTTATTTATTTTTTCAATTCTTTTATTGTTTAAATTTAACAATGGTTATATTACATATTTTCATCATCGGATCAGTTTAGATTAATACATATAGGTATATAAGATTGATCAAACAACTAAACATTAACCTTTCTAAATCCACATTACTTTTTTTTTTTCCCCCTTTTTTTTCTTTGAAAGTTGACATATTGCATATTGTCCTCACAATCATTCTACAGAGTGCAGTGTGTGGGCATGACCCACCTC
>PVJA010040896.1:0-18224 GCA_004027025.1 Myocastor coypus | reverse complement strand
TGGAGGGGGAGGGGAAGGGGAAGGAAGTGGGACGAGGTACTGGAGGGGGAGGGGAAGAGGAGGGAAGGGGAGCGGGGTTAAAAGAGAAAGACGCTGTGATATGCACATGCATCCCTGAGATGACCGCAAATGTCTTGCGCTGCAGAATGTACTCATAAAAAAACACTTAAAATTTGCCTTTGTCACACATATGAAGAAAACTGTTTCCTCCTCAACTCTTTCATTAACACTTGAAGGTGTGTAACAGGATCGTGCCATATTTTCTTCACTCTTGAATTTTCCAGTAAACATGTCTTTCTAATTTGGATTTAAGTGTAGGAAACATATCAATAACATTTGCTCAGGGAGTATAGACATATTTTTGTCTTCTTGTCTAGGATACAGGCTACAAGGTCCCAGGACCTCTGGTCTTACTGTGCTTTTCAAGCTAAGCATTTAGCGTCCCTTTCGGCACCATCTCCTAATGCGGAGCAGAGTGGCACAGAACCTGAGGCATGGCATTTCCTCAGCACACTGCGCCGCAGAGCCTCCACCATGGGATTTCTCTACCACCAATTAACCGGCTCTCCCAGCACTATGTTCCTGAAGTCTTTCCGTGCTGCTGCCACTGGACATTCAGCTGTTCACACCTCACTGTGGTCTTTAGGACGTGCTCTAGCTCATTACTTACACATAGAAGCCAGCCAATAACTATTTGTTGAAGAAATAATTACAAACATGCTTAAGCGGCTGCTAAATGCTTGCAACCTACATTTATAGGCATAGACTCTTTTTACCATTTCAATTAAATTTATAACTACTTAAAAATTAAAAGCACCCAAATATTTTGGTAAGCTTTTGTGTCCCCCCACCACAACACCCTGTAGCTTCTAATGTGCAAAGGAACGGGAGCCTGTGCAAGGACGACTGTGTCTGAAGCCTGCCATTCACCTTCTGAACCTGCCTCCTAGCACTCTGGAGACCCCAGGTATCAACAGCCTCCAGAGCAGTCGTCAGATTTGAGGAACCCATAGGCTATTGTTAAGGTAGACGTCTCTATACATTAACAGGTCTACACCCCTCTTTATTTCTTTCTCACTTAATTTTCTCTCATTGCTAGAACAAAATACCCAACACCCAAAATTTAGGAAGGAAAGGTTTATTCAGCTCACAGTCAGTGGAGGTTTCAGTCCAAACTCAGCTGGCTCCAAGGCAGAGTGGCACGTGGCGGAGGGCAACCATTCGTGATGGCAGTGGCAAACAGCACAGAGCACGGGGAGGGGCAGCGGCTGCAGCTGCTGGCAGGCCTCTCTCCCCTCCTTACATTTGTAGGTAGACTGTCCGCCCCAGGACAAGTGCAGCAGTCACACCTATAGCCCCAGCATTGGATCAGGAATCAATCACGAACTCCAGAAGCCACCCCAGTGACAGCATCAGGCTTTGGGGGGACAACTCGACATAGAGACTTGCCAGAGTCCTAACGGTTTTGGCATTGATGAAAACTCCAGTTCCCATGTCTCCTCCAAGATCTAAAGCACACTCTTAGCTGTACTTCCATGTGAAATATCCCAAGCAATCTGTGACAAATTGTGAGCTCCGTGTAGCTCCACCTCTATGCCACTTTTAGTGGTAGCTCCCATGGCTTCTCTCTTAGGCCAGCTTTGCTACTTTCTTGCAGCTTTTCTTAGATGCTCTATGTTCCTGGCTTTCCCAAACTTCTGGAGTTTCTACTGTACAGTAGCTTCTCACTCTCTGCTTTACACGCTGCCTGGCCTCTCAGGCCTTCTGAAATCTAGGTGGAAGCCTTCCTAACCTCAGAACTCTTGCGTTCTGTCTGCACCTAAAACCAACACCATGTGGATGATGCCAAGGTCTGTAGCCAGCTGGAGCAGTAGCCAGGCTTTCTTCTCTCTTGGCTGTAAGGGCTGAGTCCCTGGATCACTGAACACTCTGACCCTGATTCCCAGGAACAAATTCTCTCTGCTGCCATCAGTCTGGAGCATGGTGCTCTGCAGTTTTTCCCAAGCGAGCCTTTCATTCTGCAGTTTTGAGGCTGCAGTAGGAGGAGACCTGCTGCCTCCTGTGGTGGTCTCAGGCCGTGCTTTCCATGCTCACTTCCTCTTGGCGATGGAGAGCCTCTCAGCCCTGTCTTAGCAGTCCACAGCGTTGCTGCAGCTTCCTTTCGGGCCCAACTCACGATATTTTAAATCCTCCTGCTGGGCTCTTTGCTCTTGATTCTCAAAATAAATCTGATGAAGAGCCCCAACAATAGCCATGCCGCTGCCTCAACACTTGACTGCCATGAACTTTCTTTTACCAGATTAATCAGTTTTCCATGTTTCATCTCAGCCTTAGGCAAAGTCTCTGGACATGAGCAAAATGCAGACAGACTTTTTGCCAAGCTGTAAGGCACAGTGTCTCCTGAGAAGAGACCTCCCCAGCGTGGTCTGTGAAGAATGGGACTGTCACTCACAGAGAGGTCATGCTGACCCCTGTGAATGTGCTACTGTCCCTGAGAGTATACCAACCCAATCTCAGGCTTGAGCATTGGGGGTCTCACCTAGGAATGGAGGGTCCTGCCACACAAGGTTTTAGGAAAAACAAGTTATTATAATAACGTCTCTTTTCTTCAGCAGAATGATGATGAAAAATGAAAACTCATGGGAGTTTTCTGTGACGCCGTGCTTCTATGGTGATATATATGGTCTCTGCTATAGGAGATAGGGTCAGCATGTCAGTCTTGGGATTTTAGTCAAAATATTACCTGATAGTCAAAGGTACAGATATATTTATGAGCTTTCACCTTTGGTATGAAACATCCAAGCACAGCACGTGGACATCAGCCATAGCCACAAGTTGTCCACTCTGCCATCCTCATCCCTTTTTGACCCATGGCCCAGGGACCATGACAGAGTTCTCCGCCTGGAAGGCTCACTGAGTCACTGGGGACCATGTGCTTATCGGGTGACCTGCCCATAAGTCCCCAGATGTCAGGTCTTAGGAGCAATTCCTCATTTTCTAGCCTCTCAGAAATGCTGTGAATATAAGTATGACAGTGTTTTCAAAATACCCAATATGGTATCAGAGAATCAGCAAGACATGCATGTCTTGCGGTAAACTCACCACTAGGCATAACTAAAGGAAAGCTTCTGCACTACTTTGCGATGGATAGTCCCCTCTTCTCTCCTCAAGCCAGTCTCCTTCTCAGAACATTTTCTCAATTTAATGGAGGGAAAAGAAGAAGGAAGTAAAAGAAGGAGCGCGCATCTTCGGTGTGAACCTGGCTGTGTTCTTGCATGTGGACCCTGTGTAGCACTAGTGGAAGGCTAGGGCAGCTAACATTTGATGCCAGCAAGAGGCCAGTGGTGGAGAAGGAGCGAGCGAGCCCCATACACTTCAGAATCGGACACTGAGTCAGCAGCAACCGATGGTGGCTCTGGGGACTGCAGAGACGCAGGACTGGCCCACACCAGGCTGTCAGACACACGGGCAGTGGTCAGGGCCCAGCGAGGTGAGTGCCAATGCAGAAGAGGCCAGCAGGCAGGACCCGGACACAGAGGAAGGACGCAGGAAGGGGCCTCTTCCCTTGGTGGTTGACGGAGCAAGGTGAAAACCGCTTTCCAGAGACTGGAGGTCTCATAGCACCACCATTTCTTAATATTTAATCACCTGGAATCGCACAGCAGGCAGTGTGCCAGGCAGCGGGGAAGTCTTTCGGAGCACCCGCGTGGGCTTGGACAGACAAAACTACAACCCCGGGTTTAGCTAGAGGCGTGGCCTTGGGTGATAGCTTGACCTTGCCAATTTTGTTTTCGTTTTGATTTCTTTCCATTTTATTTAAAGAATAGAGTTTCTAAAAACATCCATATCTCACAGGGTTTCATGGAGACCACAGAGTACAGATAAGCACCATGCTAGCCCTCGGTGCCTGGTCAGAAGAACATTACTTATTAAGTTCCCCAAGCCCATTTCTTCATTAAACTCTTGTAACAATGTAGTGAGCAGCATCCCTGACATCCGTGTGAAAAGGACAGAGGGCCCAGGAGACGGTGGAATACAGGTGACAGACCATGCAAGACTGTGTGCACCGGGGGAGGGAATGCGGACTGTAGGAAGCAGGTAGTGGGGCATCTTCTTGGGAGACGGAGGCCTAAAGCCTGGGACTTAGGAAGGTCACCACGATGGTGGTGAGGTGACCAGCTGGGGAGGGCTGGACAATACAGAAACCACTCTGTGGATCTGCAGATTGGGGCTCTTCCTCATGCAACACTACAGCCTTTCGGAGAAGAGCCTAGAGGACCGGCTGGGCCTCCACCACCCGCCCTGCACTCCGCCTGCCACGGCAAGCTCTTGCCAAGTGGCACAAGGTCTTAATCATCTTGGAAAACACAGCAACCAGCTGCCTGCTGCAAATGGGAGAACCGCAGGGCACCTTCACGTACTGAGCTGCTGCCATCACTAACCTACCACGTGGATCCGGTAGAAGAGGCAACAGGCCCAGCTGGACCCGCCTCACTGTCCCACTCTGCAGGAGCTGGGCTTTCCAGGTGTCTGTTCCTATTTTCCAGAATGAGTCAGCATGGAGACTCCCAATAACAAAGTACATGACTGGAACAAGCAGGGAGGGAGGGAAATGTAAAGCCCGCTGAAGGCACCAGGCTGTGGAGAGCACAGGCCTGGGCCCCGCGCACATCTGCATAGGGGCCCGCGCACATCTGCATAAGGGCCCGCGCACACAAGAGGGCGCCGGCGTTCCCAGGGTCACCTTCTCCAGAGCAGCGCTATCAGCTGTGCTGATGGAGACCTGACTCGCCACTCCGATTTCAGCCGCCATCTGCCTACGCCTCTGTGCATTTGGAGATTTGTGCTGCTGTCACCTCAGGGAATGACCTGGAGCAGTGTTAAGATGACAGAAGACAGGGGTTTTAAGTATTCGTGTTTTATAGGAATTGTAATTTTAAAATAACACAAAAAATACGTGCTGGCTCTTTTAAATTCTTCAAATGCGTTAAAATCATGATTCATTAAAAATGCTAATTATATAATTTAAGAATGGTTTGAAATATTGAAAGAAGAAAATAAGTTGTAAGCGTACTGAGGACTTTGTGAAGTATTAAATGTAAATAATGCATTTGAAACTGAGTGGAAGATTAGCCCTAATGAAGAGTGAACGTAAGATACTTCTTGGCAATTTGGCTACTTGTGGGGAATCAGATTCCCTGTGTGGGGCCCAGTAAGGCCCTAAGGGCTCCACAAGCAATCATGCTCCACTGAGTTTCCCTGGCTACGAAGGAAACATCGGCTGCGCAGTTCCGGTGGTACTAGAGGACTTTATGTGAGATAAGGACATCAGCCATGACAACGCCATGCACAGCAAATTTGATTTGTTCTGACTACAAGTGGTAGCCGGCTCGTCCTGGGCCACGAAGCTGTGGGCCAGGGTCAGTGGGGGCGCACGGCCTGCCCCTGGCTCCGCACAGCTGTCCTGCGCAGGCTCCTCCTCCTGGAGCTGTGCTCTGGGCCGCTACGCCCCTTGGGTTTCAGCCTGTGCATTCCCCTCACTGTCCAGGCCTGTGGCGCCGTCCCATCCTGCAGTCGCCACCACGCTCTGTCCTTGCATCCTAGCTGGGTGTCACGTTGCTCACTTACAGATGTTGGGACTGCCCTCTTCACACAGGACCTGAGAACAACAGCCTGGTCCTGAGCTGGCCTGTCCTGTCTGAGGTCCGGGTGGCCTTCGGGAAGTGTGGTGACCCTGCCAAGCCAGGGAAGCAGCCAGGCTGAGCCTGAGAACCGCATGCTGCCGGCCCAGGGCATACGCACTATGAAATACTCCTTGCTAACTGGCCGTGTGTGTCAGAATCTGGAAGGGAGAATTCCTTACTAGCATCCTGCAGCCCAAATCCTGTAAAGGAGCAGATCACAATCGCCTGGGAGAAACAAACTTGGGGTGTCCCAGGTGCCGCATGTGGGGAACCCGGGTGGCCTGGACGGGTCCCACTCCATACCTCCTCCGGGAAGGGGCCTGCTGTCACGTGTCCTGCTCTGTCCTATAGCAGGTGTGACGTGACTTCAGTGTCCTCTCTGCAGCCAGCCTCCCCGTGGGGCAGCGAGGCCCGGGTCGGCACCTCTCCTCGCCGCACGCTCCTGCCTTACCTGCCAAGCCCATTTCTCTCCCCTGAGCCCTCCTTTGCCTGCCCCCTGCTGGCTTGCTGCCAAGGGCCTGCGCTCAGTGCTCCGCAGACACGGGCTCAGTTACAGCGCCCACCGTCCCGCGGTGACACACGAGGATCGCCACCATCGATGTCCCTCGGGTTGTACTCCACTTGTCCCACAGATCTACAGTCCAGGGCCTTGGAGCATAAACAGCACACATTAAAGACACTTGTTCGTTTTAGGGTTTTCCTATGTTAACAATTTTGGCGTTGTACACTTTTCTTTACTATTACCATATAAAAATGTCTCAGCTCTTCTTTGAAAGCGTTTTTTAAAGTAATGGGTACAAAGCATTCATTGAACCCAACTGGGTGCTATGTAGGGAATTCTACATTTTCCATTTAGCTAGAAAGAAAGCATATTGAAAACAAACCTATGCAAACTATAGGCTGCTTTTTTCCTCAAATGAATTTACTCATCACTTAAAAGGCGCGTTACACTGCCAGAGAATCGGAGCACAGCTCCTGGAGCCCTGGGTGTGGCACCTGCTTGGCTTGTGACCTCGGATGAGCTCCTTACTCCTTCTGTTCCCTCTTCCACTGTGGAACGGAGGCCACGATTCCGCCTGACAGACAGTGCTGCTGGGAAGCATGACTCAGTGCAGTCACGGTGCACGTGCCCGGTGCTAGGCCGGCTCTCGGCACAAATGCGAGAGAAGAGAGCACAAGGGCTCCTTCCGCATGGAGTGTGCACTCCACAAAGAGTGTTACATTTGCACATGCATGCGTGTGTGAGGGATGAGAGCCCAGGTAGAGCAGACAGGGGATCTGGGAAGGGAGCCTGCCTGGAGCAGGCCAGGGAGCTGGAGACAGCTGTGGCGGGATACAATGAGGAGGGCTCAGTGGGAAACAGGAAATGGGAAATGGGTGGAGGGGTGTGTGTGTGTGTGTGTGTGTGTGTGTGTGTGTGTTCATGCACATGTCCATCAGTTCGGGCCTTGGGCAGAGATCATGGGGGTACTGAAGGTTGGGCCCGGCATAGCACCTACAGCTGTTTCCTGAAATCTGAGCATGGCGTGCAGCACAGGCAGCCGGGCGGCATGGCCATGGGGCACCACCCAGGGGCCATGCAGCGCCCATCTGACAGATCCAAATCTGTGTGCAAATCCAGCCCCAGAGCAGGCTCCATGTACTGAGGCAAAGGGTTCGAAGATGCTGCTCCTGCCTCTGGTCTGTATGATGGGAGGGTGACCTTCGTGGATGGAGATGCTAATACTCCTTACTGTAGACATCATACGTTATTGGGCAACGGTATTGTACTGGTGAGTTAGAAGGCACGTGCAGCCCTTACTGCAGCGCTTAGTGTCAGGTAAACCTGATGTGTTTCTCCGCCGGTTCCAGTCCCGGGGCATGATTGCTATTATGCTTTGGTGTCTGGGAGACAGGTCCTCCCTGTCTAATCCATGCTGACCTTGAGCTCCCTCAGGCACCTGGCTGGCCTCAAACTTGCAGTCTTCCTGCTCCAGCCTCCAGAGTGCTGAGGTTAGACTTAGGCCACCACCACATTTAGTATATTACGGAGTATGAAAATGTGATAGAGGAGGGCCGGACAAATAGCTCAGTGGTTTAAAGCACAGGCAAGCAGGCGCAGGGGCTGCAGTTTGATCCTCAGACTTGCCACGCTGGCTCTGCCCCCGGGGCACAATGAGACTGCAATGGAGACTGACTGGGCATGGTGGTATGTGCCTATAACCCTAGCTCTTGGGAGGCTACACACAGGAGAATCACTGTGAGTCTGATCTCCTAGTGAAGTCCTGAACACTCTGTTGATCCTTCCGCAAAATATACGGAAAGAAATGTGACAGACGGAGTGGCAGGGGATGCGGCTCGGTGCCACAGCACCTGCCTGGCAAGTGTGAGGTCCGGCTTTGTTTGATTCCAGTAGAAAAATAAAAAGTAGAGTCATAACTTTTGGTTGGAAATAAAGTGATTCAAAGGACATCCTGGAACACTTTCCACTGGCAGAGCTATTTGGAGGGCAGACCGTTTCGAGAGTGACTAAGAACCTCCTCTCTCCACTTCCCCTTTCCGTCTCACATGGCCTAATGCAGCGCTTCCTTCCACCCTGAAGGGCCCCATCTTCAAAACAATACATCCATGAAGCATTTATTTTTAAGAGTTCTTGTATTTTATAGTCACTGTAGCAATGCGATTTATATAGCACGGATTTAAGTACCACTGAAGTAACCAGTGTTTGGAAGCTATTATGACACTATTCTCTTTTTTAAAAAAATATATGTAGTACAGGGTCTATAGGGTCTCACTACACAGACCAGACTCATAGTGATCCTCCTGTTTTCAGCCTGCCAGGTGCTGGCATTTTAGGCATGCACCACCATGCCCAGTCTCAATCGCTGTCTCAGTGAGGCCTGGGGGTGGGACTGGCACAGCATGACAGGGGTTGAACCCCGGTCCCTGAGTCTGCCTGAGCAGACATTTCAGTCCTACTATACTACATTTATTTTATCTTGTTGAAATGGTAAAAGTTAATACAAGAAAAGTATTCTAGAACTCTCAAATGCATACCGTCGTCCCAACCAATTATATCTTTTTCAAGGACTTTAGTTTCCAGGCTGCGGAACTTGTGTTCCTGCATGAAATTTGTTTAGAATCAGTCAGTTGTAATATGAGACGCTAAGCTGAAAAATTTGCATTCTGTCATTTGGCAGGAAGAAGGTTCTGTCTCCCCAAGCAGCCATGCAGGCGAGCCCGCTGGGCTGTGAGCACGGCACCCTGTCCCTCCCTCCCACGGCCAGAGCCGCAGAGCAGAGCGCGACCTTCTCGCTGCTCTGTGGCCCGGGCTGCTTTTTGCCAAGAACATGAACTTGGCCTGCAACTTCTCCTAGGGGACGAGGCCTTCTCAGAATGTCCGTGCACTGAGGTAAGGTTCGGCTGCTCGAGCAACACCTAAAGCAGACACCTGCATCTCCTCTGCTTGGGAAGGCAATGAAAACGGAGTCAAAGGAGAACAGCTTAGAGCCCAGAGCACCGCCGTGTCCCAGAGGTAAGGGACTGACATTAACACACAGACAGACAGCACAGCCAGTCTCCCGTGGGAGCCGAGAGTCTGTGGGAGGAAAGAAGGAAGCTGCGGAGATCACTCCAAGTCAAAGAGAGTCAACGCGACATTTGAAGCATCTTTGGGACAGGCAACATTTTCTCCTGAAAGTGAGGTGTTAGCACTGTCCTCTCACAAGCACTCCAGGGCTAGAAGCCGTGGGATGGAGTCCATGGAGAAACCGTGCCCTGCGACGCCACCGTGCACACCTGCTCAGAGACTGGGTGGTCCGCCGCCACCGCTAAGTGCGTCTGGGAAAGGAAGAAACCAGGGAAGGGGTGGGAGGATCTAAGTGACGTCTTATGTTCAAAGCCAGGGAGGCACAGCGGGCTGTGGCTGCTGACTACACGGGGAGCGCCCCTGGGGTGCTGCACGCGCACTGCCTGAGTTTGGTGGGCGTGCTCCGCAGTGGCAGGACTCCCTCTGCAGATCCCTTGCACAGCTGTGGGCCGCTTACAGTGACAACCAGAAATGGCGTGGGAGGATGACGCAAGTTGTACCTGCCTCCCAGCACGGCTTTGCTCAGATACATGCCTGTCTAGTAACGTTTTTATTTAATGTCAATCTTAAAATCTATAATTTTAGTCATCCATCCTTGAAAAGGTGCTCTTCTATGTTCCATTTGGAGTAGTTTTATTAGTACGTGGGCAGTTTCACAAATTGTCCTATCAGTTCTGTCGCGAAGAAAGTGTTCCTATTAATTCAATTCTCTGCCCATGTAACCAGAAGTTCTGAGAACAAATTCTAGATTGTTTAAAATGCATAGTCATACAGAGCAGAGCGCGACCTGAGCCTAGACGTTTTAGGTTCAAGGCCTTGTACCTTTCCATTTCACTTCAGTGCAATCCTGGCAGTGACATGGCCCCTGACCTCCCCAGGGGGTGTTCCAGGGTGTCCAGCCCTCTGGCCTTGAAGCAGCTAAACACCAGTGCCCCAGAGCCAGGATGGGAAAAGCAGGGAAAGACACTGAAGCTGGCCTCACAGAGGCCACGCGGAGCAAAGAGCTGGCATCGACTGTGTGAGGGTCGATAAAGAAAACCGACCTAAGAAGAAACCCAGGATAGGTGCCGAGGCTCAGCTCCGTGGTGCAGCACGTGCGAGGCCCCGCTCTCATTCCTGGTCCGTGAGAAAGGAAATGGGGCTCAGGCTCCCAAACACGGACCGACTCCATTGCGATTTAGCACTGGTGTTCAGACGCTTCCGAAGTGGAAGGTGAAAATGTTCAGAAAGATACATGCATGCACCCAGGGGGCATCTGGGAGCAGTAACTGCAGAGGTAGGAGAGTTCTCCAGCTCAGCCCAACACAGCCTCACCGACAATCGATAAGCATTTAGGAGGCACTCAGGGGCAGGAGCCAGGTGACACCGAGCGGGAGCTAAGCGCAGAGCCTTAAGTGCTACAGATGAAATATTCATTGCTGTCCTTCCGTTTCATAGTGACGGCCAGGCCACTGCTGGAGAAAGCAGGGCTCACTGTGCAGAAAGACTTCGACATGCACAAGTGCCTGGGGGATCTGAGGTGTGCGGGGAGCAGGAACAGGAGCCCGAGCAGGAGGAACAGGAGGGTCGGGCAGGGGCGGGAGGAACAGCTGGTGGAGGCTGCGCTGGCAGAGGCTGAGCTGGTGGAGGCCACACCTACGGGGAGCTGCGTGAGCACCCGAGTGAGTCCCGCCCGGCACAGCAGTGCCTCTCCTTGTGTGCTCCGGCTGCACCACTCATCTGACTATTTTCCTAGGGATTCTGCATGTACCATGGTGAGCAGAACCGTTTCTGTGCCCTGAGCTGGACAAGGGAAGTTCGATCGTTTGTATGTAAATCATCTCCGTGCCTGCAAGGAGAACCTCCTAAGCGAGTTGCCCTGTGATGGCAAATAACTGCTTTTGAAATTATCTGATTAAAAGAAAAAATAAAATCTCCGACCTTTTAGCTGTTCACTATGCTCACTAACATACTGCCCATCTGAAAGGCGTGGTCGCTTGCATCCTGGCTAGCTGCGTACGGAGTGGTAAACAATACGCAACTTGGTGTTGTCCCACGGGGCTGCGATTAACTAACTAGTTAGCAGTAATGACTTCTTTTGGAAGGCAAACTATAAATAAATGATAATGCTTCATTTTAGAAAGTCAATCATGAGTTCCACCTGCTGCGTGCGTTAGCAATCAAAGCCCTCCTTACATGCCTCCGTTCTTTTCAGATCTCCATTCCTCCCACTTAAGAGAGCAGCTTGGTCCATGGACGCTAACGTCATGTTGGCTTGTTTTACGAACACTTTAAGAAAGAAAACCATTCCTCTTTCTTCCTTCATGCTTCTGGGGCTGAGAGAGCTTAAATCATAAACCACTGAAGGAAAGTAAACACATTTAAGCAAATGGCTAGGAGGCCAGTCATGAAAGCCTCAGAGAAAAGCGCTTCCAGTCTCTCAAAACCCAGATACGGTGGTGGCAGAGCAGGGGCAGAGGGTGGACTCATTCTCCTTGCCCTGGGCCGGTAGATTTTCAGCTAAGGACAAGACAGGCAGCGTGGGGATCTCAGCCGTGCACAGGGACCTGCAAGCCTATGGGCAGGTGAGAGCCCAGGGCTGGTCACAAACGGCCACTGGACACGAATGGGGCCCCTAGCTGCACCCAGACCCACTCCCCAGAGCCCTGTGGTGTGGAGTCCTGCCCAGCAGGGAGCACGTGCATGCCAGCAGCTCACCTGTGACTCACTGTTCTAGTCAGAGCCAGTATTTCCAGCGAGCGCCCCCACCTCCTCCCAGCGTTCTCTATCTCTGAAGTCAGTGGCTGCAGAATAGCAAAGCACACATCCACACAGGTCCTTGGACCTGAGGGAGCAGCTGAGCGAGCCCTTGGAGCCCAATTTCTGCCTTGCCCCAGTGCCCTGTGTAGCAGAGCACTTCCACATACCTTTCCGCAGGCTGAACATCTCTGAGCCCTGGGCCAGCCCTGCTCTGCCAGCAGCAGCGTGTGCTCTCCCCAGAGGAGCAGGCAGCGACTGGTATGCGCTTCCTGAGCACCGCGACACTTCCTCTCTGGGAGCTCGGCCTCCCTCCGCCCAGTCCTGGTCCCTGGGGGCAGTGTGGATGACTCCGGCCTCCGTGTGTGCACACAGCCTGTTGCACCTGCTTCTGGCTCACAGGACGTGGTGGTCACAGGGCCGGTGCGCTTGGCTTGATGTGTCCCCAGACTGGCCCTGCGAAACTTTGCAGAGATGAGACAGAAGGACTCAGCCTGACACTTCAGTACCACTCACTGCTATAATGCCAGTGACTGGCACGGCCACCTTTAACAGATGCGGAGTTCACAGCCTAAGGGGCCAACGACCAGTGGCATGACAAGCTGGGTCCCGAGCTGGTGATGCCTAAGTGGGAGGCTAAGAGGCCCAGCAGTTTTTCTCCCTGTGGGCCTCCCCTGCACCCACACCCCCTGCCACTGAAGCAAAGGGCAGTGGGGGTCGCCTGTGTGTTCCCACTCTGTTCTTGTCCTAAGCCTTAGTGGCCTGGAGTGAATGCTGGCGGGTATCTGGTCCTGTCTTTATGGGCACGTCTTTCAGTGTCGACACACAGAGACTCGCACAGGTGGCAGTATTGCATGTTGTGGTTTTGCAATATTGGGGGCAGGGGTTGAAACAATTGGGAAATTTCTACTCAGTAGGTAAAGAACTTTGCATGTTCAAAAGTGTTTGGATACCCAAACAGGTGGGCTTCAGCGGGAATAAGTGAAAAGCCTGCAGGGACAGTTAGCATGTGCAGAAATGGCATTCACTGGGAAAGCGGGAATCCATACACCCACCCACCCCTACCCCAGAGTACATGGAATAGAGCCACACCCAGCTCCCCACGTGATACAGAGCTGGTATCCTCATCATGTTCTGAACGCTCTGAATAAGCCACACAAAAAGTATAAGACCCAGTCTGCATATTTCTGAAGGACAGTGGTACACGGCCGGGTGAGTCATGTCTAAATTCTCGCCCCTCTATGGGGCTGCGTTGGCATCCACTCTAAACCCGTTAACCCTCATGAGTCTCAGCAGCATGCCTCGGGAGTGCTAGCAGTATGCCAATGCAGACCTTCTGGTCAAGGCCCTGGCACTGCTGTAAGAGGTGCTTAGCAGGTATTAATTTTCATTGCCTCCTCCCTTGGCCAGCTTATTCCAGTCCCAGGTCCACTGTGCTGCATTAGAGTGAAAGGGGCTAGCAAAGGGCTTGTGCTACCACCCTCCTGTCAGGCATGCAGTCGTCCTGGCAGGCTTTGCTCATTCTCAGGGTTTTGGTGAGCTAGCTGCACGTAAGGAGTTAGCAATAGCATGCTTCCTGCCCTTCCTCCCTGGGAGGCAAAGAGAGAGTGCAGGGGTGTTTCCTAGAGTCTGTTCAGCTTCCACAACTTAGCATAGCTGCAGAGCAGTGAGAAACAGTAGCAGCAGCAGGCAGGCAGGAAGGAATCAGCTCCTTTCAAAGCCAGACATCATGTTAAAAGAAAATAAAACATTCATGCGTGTGTGCACGCGCGCACGCACACACACAAACACACTGCCCCAAGTAAAACATAAACAAATGATTTTCAACATCTCTAGATTATGCAAATGTGAGGCCTTTACATATTTATATCTCACAGAGATGCTGATAAGATGCATTTGCATTGTTTGAGTATTAGTAAGAGCCCTAAAACCACACATATGTGTAGGAGCCCATACACTCCCATATCAGGCACACAGATGAACTGGTCATGCAACAGCAAGGTACACGTGTATATGTGTATCTGTGCATGGAACATGCCTGCCTACACAAGATGGGTATTTCCCGATATTCGCCATTTGCTCTATCTCACTTACTTTACCGGGAATCAGAAAAGAAATTCACTTGGATCGCAGGCCAATTCAGTTTGGTTCTTTTAAGACTGACAGCAAGTCAATCTTCTAATTGACCAGAGCTGTCCATTAGGAGTCTGACAAACGCGGTTTCTGATGGGTATCGGCTAAGAATCAGCTGCCCAACACTTCTGAATGTGAGCTGCTGGGAGGCTGATTTCCCAGCATTTTTATATTCTGGTCAAGAAAGCTACTTCAGCACCCCTCTAGTACTTGTATTATTTTTCTGGTCTAGTACTTTATGTTTCTTATATCCATCATCGTAACATGTACACTGATCCAACTGTAATAACATGAGTTTAAATGTCTAGGCTTTAATTTTTTTTTATTATGACACTGATAAATCTACTTTATTACCTCTGCTTGAGCTTTTCAAATTGCGTTTTCCTTTCTTTATTTTAAAGACTGGTGTATATAGTCCTTTTCCAAAAAATAAACAAACCAACAAATAAATAAAGTTTATGGCAAGAACAGTCTTTCTAAGACTTAGGCAACCTGGGGCGTAAGAGCAATCGTCCTCATCGCAGCTGGTCACTGCTGGCAGGTGGTTGGACAGTCCTCTGGCTAACACCGCACTCAATCTAGTGCTGAGGACCTAGCGCAATGCAGTGCCTGCAAGACTGGAGAGTGGGATCAGTTCCGAAACTAGAGCTCTGAGGGAGAAGCCAGGGATGGGGGGGGGGGAGCAGCGGCGGGCCGGAGTGGTCTCTGCAGGCCCGGAGGAGACACAGAGCTTGCTCTGTTTCCAAGGTTAATAGCAGGCCAGCTCCTTTCTTGCAGGGTGGAGGGTTCCCTGAAGAGCACTCTTGGAGACAGCGTGCAGATGCTTACAGCAGCCCCATCGATGGCCGTGCTTGCAGGAGGCAGCGATGCGTCGGGCTGCACAGGTACCAACGAGCTCCCGAGACTGCCTACGTGGGCACAGTGAACCATTCCCAGGAGCTCATAGTGACGTCGTGCTGTTGGAGAGCAACCGCCTCCAGGCGGGCTCAACTGCCACCAGACGCAGGCAGATGCTTGCCTTTTCTTCTCTCTTCTCAGGAATGCACTGTTGGACTTTAGACAGGAGAGTCCGCGGCAGCCGCCCTGGAAACCCTGCCGCACCCCGCCAGGCAGGAGCAGCGCCCCCTCCTGGCCCTGCCCGTCGCCTGGTGGCTTTCTCACCTCCCACTTTCCCGAGCCACAGAGGCTTTTCTAAGGATGTGGCCTGGGATTTTAATGCTTTCTACCTCACAGTGTTGCCAAGAAGGTGGTGAAATTTCATGCACAGAAGACACTCAGAACGTGACCCAGCACACAGTGGGCAGACATTGGCTTCCCAGATCATGCCGGTGTGAGAACCCTGAAGTCTGCGTTCTGGGCGTGCATGTTTGCTGCTGTGTCTGGAGCCCTAGCCATCTGCCTCCTCAGCAACACAGAAATGGCTCATGGTCAGTTCCTGAGAATAAAGATCTGCTTACCTAACTGACTCAGAAAAGGCAGTTTTCAGAACAGAGATGCAATAAAGAAATAAAGTAGGAAAAATCCTCACCAGGAGAAATACATTTTGAGCTTGATTTCCAACTCTGATAATAAAACAGAGCTGGGCAGGGTGCTGGCACACACCTGTGATCTCAGCATGCAGGAGGCTGAGGCAGGAGGCTCACTGTGAGTTTGAGACCAGCCCGGGTTATGAAGGAACTCAAGGCCAGCCTGAGCTGCATAGTGAGACCTTGTCTGGAAAAAAAAAAAAAAAAAGACGAGAGAGAGAGAGAGAGAGAGAGAGAGAGAGAGAGAGAGAGAGAGAGAGAGAGAGAGAGAGAGAGAGAGGAAAAAAAGGATGACGGCTATTTATATAAGAAGTTACACACTATAGATAAATACTAGCACATCCTAGAAGAATCAGGTGAAGTTGATATTTGATTAAAATATTTATATCAAAAGTGATTTGGAGACTTTTTCATAATGAATACTTTTATGAAAATTCATTGGTCATGAATTATGTGCTTTCTATATTCAATTTTCACTTTTACATTGTTTCTCTCCCATTTCTCTTCTACTTTATATGTGTTTTCACTTTATGCCACACAAACTTGACAGCACAGTCTTCTCAAATCTTTTTCAACTTAAGAGAGACAATCTTTTAGATGATCGAGGTCAGGAAGGGACAAAATAAAGATTCAATATGAGGAAATGAAAAGGAAAAAGAAATTATTCTAGAGACTGGTTGATAAGAAAGGAAAATGGGGTGGAAGTCTTTTGGGGAACAGGCCCTGTTCCCACAGGGCAGGGCAGTCCTGGAGGCAGGCATTTCCCCTGGAAGCAGAATGTTGAGCTGTTTGCAGCCCTGGGGTGGGGAGCGGCCTCTTGCCTGCCCAGCAGGACCGGGCTCCAGTTTCTGGCCTTTCACTTGCTTTTGCACTGCCCTCTCGGGGGTGCGTAATGGACTGCCCTGCCCTGCGCGTGGCCCATCAGGACCACCTGCTGGACGCGGTGTGTGCTGTATGTGACACAGTCACTGCTCCTCAGGGTCAAGGTGCTCTCTCTCTGTCGCCACCCAAGGGCTAGACCCCTCCTGCTGGCCTAGTTTGGGGCTCAAGGTCTTCTGCTGAGCTGGAGATCTAGGTTCACACATCGCCTGCCCAGGGAGGCTGACTGATGCTGCTGAGGAGGACCATGGCGGTACAGACGTCAGGCTCGCATTCAGTTATTGTTGATATTTTATCCCATGTGCTTTACTCTTCACCTCTCTTCATTATACATGAGAGACAGACAGCCCAATGCCCAAACATTTGTTGAGCTATTTAAGGGAGAATTACTTTCACCCCAAACATTCCTGTCTGTCACCCCTGTGTGTGGGCGTTCTTTTCCTAAGCACTGCATGGACCTCAGACCTCGGTGAGCTCTGCACCCATCTACTGGCCTGTTATTTTCTGTCATCTGCGTGGCCATCGTGCCTGCTAACCAACAGTGGCTCCCGGTGGCCCCTATAGTTTTCAAAGTCCGCTCTGCTGTGCTCAGCCTGCACGCAGATCTGAGAACTGTATTTAACAGGCCAGTTCATTTGTATTTCTCTTTCTAAAAAGGAAATAATGCCATTTGAAAAAGTGTTTATTTATATTGCTGAGGACATCTCTGGCACTTGTGTGCACGAGAACCCTAGAAGGCAAGGCTCTGTGTCCTTTTCTTGGGTCCTTTCTCATGACTGAGAATATTCTGATGGCCCAGAAAGCATTCTTCCTCTAATTAGAACCAATTATGTTTCTTGCTTGTAAATAAAGACGAGCCAATTGGGAAAGAGAGTGGCCGGTTGGGGAGGGGTACCACACGGTCCAGCGGGCCTTTGGCAAGATTCCAAGTCATAAACCCACAGTAAGCAGCGCACCAAACTCCAGCTGGACAGGAACCGGGCCAGGCATGGTGAGAGAAGCCCAGCCCCAGGCACCAGCCAGGGATTCCAAGGAGGAGGCACAGGGGCGGCTTTGTCAGGGGAATGCTCCACCCCCTTGCAAAGCTACCAAGCTGGTTTCAGCTTCCCTTGTGGGTGTTCTCACCAGAGAAGAAAGGCAAGTTTTGTCCTGTCACTGGGCACTGGGACTGATCTCCAGTGGAAAAAAACAGATTTGTCAGAATTATTTACCTGCACCAGAGCCCTAATTTACAGTGGCTCAAAGCCTCCACACCTGGAAAGATTATACACTGGCTTGTATTTTTTAAACAGGAACAAATCTCCCTGGGTTCACCAGCCCACTCAGGAGAGATCTCTGCTCCACACTGGGTCTGGTCTTTGAGGGACACAGCACACACAGCCGTCCTGAGCTTGCCACAGAAACTAGCAACATGATGACCATATGCTAGTAGTCTTTAGGTCACCAAGTGACTGCCTGAGTGCAGGGACTGTGGCCAGGTGCAGCGGTACACGCCTGTAATCCCAGCACTTGGGAGGCTGAGGCAGGAGGATCAGTGTGAGTTCGAGACCAGCCTGGGTTACAAAAGTGAGCTTGAGGCTAGCCTGAGCTGCATAGTAAGATCCTGTCTCAAAAAAGATAGAGAAAGGGAGAAGAAGAGGAAGAAGAGGAAAGAAGAAGAAGAAGAAGAAGAAGAAGAAGAAGAAGAAGAAGAAGAAG
>PVJA010040895.1:0-18215 GCA_004027025.1 Myocastor coypus | reverse complement strand
GTTTCAGTACTGATGGGATTATGGGTCGAAGTACTTCTGGGATTATGGGTGTAGCCTAAGGTGGAGGCTAAGGCAGAGAGCCTGAATGTAATATAAAGACAGACAGAGAGACAGACTTGAGCTATTCCTGCTTCTCTGCTGCCCTGATTGATTGGCTGCCTCTGCCACCATTTTGTTGCTGTTCCACCACCATGAACTGGATGCTCTCTGCCCTGCTCCACTCAGCCTTGGGCCAACTGAATATGGACTGAAACCTCTACGAACTGTGAGCTAAATAAACCTTTCCTTCCTTCATTCTGAGTGTCAGGTATTTGTCCCAGCAACGAGCAAAAAGTAACTAAGACAAAAAGAAAGAAAGAAACTCAGCGCCCCAGAGAGATGGCTCAGCAGAATAACTACCTGCTTGGTAAGCGCAGGGAGAGGGGTTCAATTCCCAGCACCACATCACATGCCACCCCACCCACCTCCCTCCTTTGGGCATGCTGAACCCATGACGGAGACTGGGAGTGGTGGCCTGTGCCTGCAATCCCAGCACTGGGGATGATCCCTGCGAGTCTGAGCTGTGTAGTGAGATACCAATCACATCAAAGAAAAATATAAAAGAAATCAGCTATTCTCCAGATCAAGATTCTCAAACTTTTGGTGTCAGAACTCCTTTACAACCTTAAAAATTATTATACTTCCTCAAAAGAGCCTGTCTTGAGGGTCACAGCTACTGATATTTACTAAATTGATTAAAAGATGAAGAAATAAATATTTATTTAAAATTAATAACATATTGCATATTAAAATGAAATGTTTTTAAAGATTATATTTTTTAAAACAGCAAAGTGAAAACAGTTCACATTTTTACAAATCTCTTTAAACATGTGGATTAATAGAAGACAGACCATTCTCATACCTATTTCTGCATCTGAGCAACAGATAGGCATCACACCTTATGTGGCCTCTTGAAAACCCTACTGTGTGCCATGAGAGATAACAGTAAGAAAGACAAATAATGTATTATTCTTATTCCTAAATCACTTTTTAACCGATGGATCCCATGAAAGGGCTTTGGGTAGCCTTATAAATAGTGTCTCCTCTTTCTGGCAGACGATGGCAGAGGGGCCAGATCTGTGTAGCCCACTTGCCTTCAAAGGGCAACTGACAACCCACCAAAACCTGAAGATGGTGTGGTAGAATAATCCAATGTCCTGATCCTTGGTTAGACCAAAAGCCATAGTATTAGGGAGTAACCCAAGATAAAGACCTGTTGGTACAAGCTGATATCAGACAAGTTTTCCTGTTATCTGTAACCAAAATCATTATTATCTGATATAATTAGAAAGCTAAACCAAACAAATGCCACGTTTAGTAAGATATGATAAGCCAGTGAGTCTTGTCACTACCATGTATTTCAAGAAGCAGAATTTATCAACCCTTTTAGAAATCTTCCCATTTCTTTGTTTGCTCAAAACAAGCAACTACATAAAACACTTTTGGGGAAAAAGACTCACTATGCAGTTCAGGCTGTCCTTGAACATATGATGTAGCCCTCACTCACCTCAAACTCACAGCAATCTTCCTGCCTCCGCCTCCCAAGTGCTGCGATTACATGTATGTGACAACATGCCTGGCTATAAGAGTTTACAACAACCATTTCCTTGAATTCATTTGTAGTTTAATTACCCAGATGCACATTCCTTGACATTATTGTTTAATTTTTCTCATTTGAAAGAAAATGTGGAGCCGGCAGGTTAGCTCCATGGACTAAAGCACCTGCTTAGGCAAGCTTAGACAAACTTTGGCAAGCGAATGAACTGTGATTTGATCCTTGGCACCACATGCCACACCAGTCTCACCCCCAGGGTGAGCTGAGCCAGAGTCTGGACATAGCGGCACATGCCTGTAATTGCAGCACTGGGGAGGCTGAAAGCAGGAGGATCACAAGTCTGAGTTGTGTAGTGAGACCTTGCAACCACCAAATACATTTTTTTAAAAAATGAACTTTTTTCTCAATCTGTTAGGTTCCCTTCCATTCCCTCTGTCAGCTCTCATTTCATGATGCTCTACTCTTTGTCTCATTTCTAAATTTTCTTAATTTTATAGCCCTGATATATGGGGTATTTCATAACTTTTATCAGTTTCTTTATTTAACTTTACTTGGAGGGTCCCATTTTTCTGGTGTGATTTTACTATCTGTTGCTTTATTATTTTTTTATGTTTCATTAAGTTGAGTCTCAGTCCACTTCTGCTGTTCATTTTTTTGCTATTTTTATTTTTATTGTATTTAATAAGAAACAACAATGTGACAGTTTCAAAACATATTAGTAGTACATTTCCAGTATTTGATACAATGCATATTGCTGTCCTCTTAGTAGTTATACAGAGCACAGGGTGTAGATGTGATAATTTTTCTAATGATTACTGGTACAAAAAGTTTGTTCTCATTGGACTAAGAGAAAGTAGTTGTATGCATAATCCTATGTTCCATAATTGCAATGAGTTACTGATGAAGCTGGCAATGTCAGAAGCTGTTGAGTTAAGCCTTTTACAGCTCAGCAGACTAATCTGGCTTTACATTTTATGCCTCATGGTTAAACTTTTCTGCTGGGTGGTTAAGTGCAAGTTAACAGCAGTTCTACAAAGCACTGTACATGGTTTCAAAGTAAATCCTGAGAGGATTTGATTGACCTTGGGAGATACAAAAGTTCCATGTTTTGTTATACAGGTCTTGCTTTAACTTGCCTTCTGCTGTTCATATTAAATTTAGATGGATGAGGTAGAGACCCAGAAGAGCTTTCCTAGTTTTATGGCTCTACTGCTCCCTCTTCTGGTTTTATATGGAAATGTTATAAATACAGTAACCACCTCTCCAGTACTTTCTGAGTTCCTCAGCTTCTAGCCCCCTCCTCCATTAATATCTAAATTCTTTAGGTCCTTTCATACCTTCCCAATCAGTGTTCACTGTTCTTCCAGAAAGATCTTTCGTGGGTACTTCTGAGAGCCCCAAGAATCCAGATCACTGCTGTGGCCTTATGAAGTCTCCTTGGACTCACAAGTTTGAGCCTCAAAGCTCGGCTAGTTTTAACTGTTATCATACAGGCCCACAAAGTTCTTTATTCCAGCGGTTCTCAACCTGTGGGTCATGACCCTGGTGGGGGTTGAACGACCAAAACACAGGGGTCGCCTAAAGCCATCGGAAAATACATATTTAAACCCATGGTGAAATGCTATTTATTGGAATTAGTAATAAATATTTCTCAACATATAATTAAATATTGTTTTGTGATTAATCACTATGTTTGATTTGTAGCAATGAGAATACATAATGCATATCAGGTATTTACATTTTGAATCATAACTGTAGCAAAATTATAGTTTTGAAGTAGCCACCAAAATTATTTTTTGGTTTGGGGTCACTGAAACATGAGGAACTGTATTGTGGGGCCATGGCATTACAAAGGTTGAGAACCACTGCTTTATTCTAAGGGATGCCTCCTTAGGGGGCAAATATTTGTAAGGATTTCTAGAGTTCTCTAAAAGTCAACAACTTTTCCCCCTGCAGCTACTGTTTCTGTACCCATTTCTCATTGCTTATGGTTTTATGTTCTAGTTTCATGTCTGTGTTGCTTTCTTTTGCTGTTCTGCTTTCACTATATTGGCTATAGATTACAGTAAATTCATAATAACACAGACCTCAACATGTCTTCTTTTTCTGAAAGCTTAATTCATCCATTGAAAGTAAGAAAAAACTAACTTGGATTTCAAAATGTCTTCTATATCATGACAACCAGATATTAGGAGGATGCTAACTATCAGCTATAGTTCTTAAAGGACATGTTTTTAAAACACAGATGTTATCATAATATTCAGAATCAACCCCTTTCCTGTATCTTAAAATATAATCTAGCAGGTTACACAACAGGAAAAGTCTTCAGGGGTGAGGCTTTTTAAAAAAGTTTTTCCTCAACTATTTACTACATTGAAAATATAGTGACTCCTCATGTAAACTCTATTAGTTTATCATTCTATGACATAAGATGTGCATTCTTATGCTCACTTTGCAGCACAGACACTACAACTGTGTCTTCTTTCCACTTTGTTTTGAGATTTTCTTGCAGTGCTAGGGATTGAACCCAGGGCTTCATATATGCTAGACAAGTGCTTTACACTAAGTTATCTCTCTCTAGCCCTTCCTATACTCTACCTTAAGATCTCACTAAGTTGTCCATGCCAACCTCAAATTTGCAATCCTCCTAATTTCACCCTCATAGTAACTACTTTCAGGCATTTCTGCTAAGCAGAAACCTTCTAGCAACGCAGAACTGTTTTGTTTTTAACCCAATTGCTGAATAAAAACTAACAATGATTATAACAATAGCTGCTATTGGGGATTACCATGAAGCAGGCATTATGACAAATATGATCTCATTTAGTCATCAGAGAACTCTGTAAGGAGCTAGTACTATCATTTTCCCCATATTATCAAGGGGAAAACAGGCTGTTCTGTGCTATAATACTGAAACTGCTGAAATCTCAGTGGTTGAACTCAAAAAAATTTGTTTATCACTCCATGTCACATATCTAGCATGAGCCAGCATAGGCTCATGCTGTCCACATCAGTCACTCAGGGACTCAAGACTGAGGGGACCTAGTCTAAAGAAGCACAATCCAGGATCATTCAGAAGATGTGATCCTAGGGGTTCTAGGATGTTTCATCTGTCTCTCTCTACCAGTCAGGTCCAAGCAGGAAATAGATGGTACTTTCCAACACAGGGAATCCCCCAGGGAGAAGATAATACTTGAAGGTGGAGACAAGGAGCTTTTGTATCATCTCTAAAGCTGAGGGCCCGAGGGAAAGGAGTAGTCACCAGAACCTGGACTTGCTGGGAGAGGGTCACCTGACAGGACCTTTGATCAAGTGACTTGCCTAGCGTGCATGGTGCCTACATCTCTGCCTTCCTCCCAGTGCAAATCTGCAATGGATACCTCCACAGGCAAATCAGGAGAAAAAGGACCTTTGGCATATTCCATACAAGTCAGTCTCCTGAGGACCAGAGGAGTTGGAGGGGTGCAATGAGTGAATCAGAGGGGTAAACAGTAGCCATCCAAAGAGCCATCAACTGCCTAGGAGAACTCAGTACACAATAAAATCCAAAGGTAGTCAAGTGAAGGACTGAACGGCATCTTTTCCAAAAGCCCTTTTGACTTAAACATGATTTGCCTAAAATACTAGTTACCTATAGTAAAAACAGGGCATAATTAGCTCAGTGATCCGTGACAACAACAGATGGCATGCATAACAACAGAGAATTATATAGGCCTAGTCTCAATTTTAAGTCCTCATTTTCCCTACCATCACTGTATAAAGTGGGTTAGAAATGTTGCAATGACCTTGCTGAGCAAATCTATGCCGGATCATAACATGGAACATGGGTGCTGTAAACTCAGAGAGGATGATGTGGGGATGAGAGACTAGCTAAATGGCTTCAAAATGACTTGCTATGGTTCGAGTGTAACTCAAAAAGATTCACATGTAAATGCTTTGCTCCCCATGGTGTTGGTTAGATTCTTTTTTTCTTTTTGGCAGGACCAGGGTTCAAACTCATGACCTTGCACTTGCCAGGCAGGCACTTGTGCCATGGAGCTATCTCCCCAGCCCCTTCCCCACGGTGTTGGTACAGGGAGATGCTGTGTACCTTTAAGAGGTGCAGCCTTGTGGAAGGTCTTCAACTCAAGGGGACAGCAGGACTCTGGCCCCTCAGTGTCTTTAAGCTCCTCACTTGAGTTATAATGACTTCTCTGACATGTGCTTCCATCATTGCCATCCAGCACCTTCATGTGAGGACCAGTCCAAATGGGACCACCTGATCTTGGACTTGAACCTTTACAACTGTAAGATAACTGAACCCCTTCTCTTTATTAAATTAATTCCTTTATACATTTCATTGTAGTAATGCACAGCTGATTAATACAGACCTCAATCCTCCCTCTCCCAAGCAGTGCTATTAAAATTTAAAAGAACATCATCTCAAGAGATGTTTCCAAGTAGACATCATCTAAGAAATCAGAAATTAATTAACTAACCAGAGACTACTGGTGTATGTATTTTAAAGATAGTATTAAAATATCACAGGATCATAGGAATAAAAAGAAGAAAAAAATTAATGACTGAAATTTGTTCATCCAACTAACTTTTCTTAAATACATCACTTGTGTACTAAAAAGCACTCAGCACCTGTGAATATTCAGCATAAAGTAGCAGGAATCATTATGCACGAGACAAACTTAAGGAATGATAGAAGATCACTGAAGGAATCTGGGGAGAATCACTAGGTGGGTGTCATGTCATGTTGGAACCGCATCTCAAAGGATGAGCAAAAAACTAACCACCCTAGTGATGCAACTAGAGAACTAGTTTTGGACAATACAGATGACAGACTTTGGAACCTATAAGGCTGACAGATAGCAGGAGTATAAAAATGAAAGAGTTAAACATTATCAAGTCATTTTGTAATGGCTTACAGGCAGAAAAGCATTCATCTTCTCTGAAAGCTACCTATGAATACATGGAATCATACATGTTGTTTTCTTAACCATGGACCTATCTGAAACAACTCTTGACAAGATGACACACAGCTCCCATGACATCCCCTGAATGTAAAGGATTTCTGAACACAGAGAAACCCACACCACCCCATAGCTGTTGTGCCACCTTCACTGGGAAGACGAAACATGGGTACCTTGATCTAAGTATAGTATAATTAAGAACAAGAACTTCTTATTTTTTCATATCAGTCAATATCATTCAATATCCTAATATCATAATTTTTGTTTCATGAAGCAGATAAAAGATGCCAATTTGGTTCTTTAACACTCAGCCTTACCTAAAAGGCCACTACCTCATGCTGAGCATGTACCAAAAGAAATATATATATATATATATATATATATATATATATATATATATGCATTTGGCAGCTCAGAAGCACCTCTCAAGGACCTGAGCCATTATTTAAGGTGCATGACCATCAAAAGTGTAACATTTCGGTTTCTCACATTAGATGGGAGGACAAAATCCTAACTGATAATTGCCAGCCAACAAATTATCTTACGTAGTCTCATACATACTGACCAATATTTTGTATATGTTTATTTCTCTAACTCCATATTCCCCTTTAGTTACTTGTTTTTGGTTACTTTGACTAGTTTTGGAAGGCACACAGTTGAGCTATATATTATCAGTCTCCCATTACCTATACCTCTGGTAAGTAGATTATGAACATAATACTGCCTTAGATTATTTTTTGAGGGATTTAAAGACCACTTTTTGTGAAATTCCAACTTTTCACTTGGGCCTGTACAATCGCCTGTTAGGTGACCTTTTGACATTAAAGGGGCAAATGCTTCATGTTAGATCACACTAACATTGCCATTGTCTGTACATGCATCACAGAAGAGCAAACTGATTGCTACACATCACATCACCTTTCCCCATGCCTTGGACCATGCTGCTTCTTTATCCCATAAATATCCCCAACTCCACCCTTAGAGGAGAACATTTGAGAATTGGGTCAAAATGTCTTTGCTCAGCTCCGGGGTGAGTGAACTCTTTCTATTTACAAGCCTTGCACTGGTGATTGGAATATTGTGCAAGAGGCAAAATGGGCCAGGTTCAGTAATATCCTCTGACTTTGCACCCAAGTTTTAATCTGCATTATGACTCAAGGTTACATATATAAATTTTTAGAAGCCTAGTAAAATTTTTAACTTACAAAAAATTCACATCTCAGAACAATTTCCATTGGAAAACAGTTAATGTCCTGTTTCTGATGAGTTTAAACTTATAATTTTCTAGAACTTTCAATTATACAAGAACTTTACAAGCCAAATACAAGAGAGATAGCATAATAATGCCTTCCATTCTTTTCTACCATAGCATAGAAACACTAAAGAGAAGTAAACAATTACACAGATAATCTGAAGAAATAATCCTTTGTATTCAATTAAATGAAGCAACACTAATAGATCAGAAAATAGTATCTGTAATCTTATCACATTAATCTCCCTTGACTATTCAGTGAGATATACTAGTCAAAAGTTAGTAATAAAATTATAAACAAATACAATTAGCAATATATTTTTATAAAAACTAAACACCTTTCTGACACTTATGAAGATTTATTTCTCAATAGATATATATCTACAGGTAGTTACAGAGAACATAATATTAAAATAACAAAACTAGGACCAGCAAGATAGCTCAATGGATAAGGTTCAGGCAAGTGCAGGGACCAGGGTTCAATCCCTGGCACTGCATGCCATACCAGGCCTGCCAGCATCTGAGCCAGCAAGTGAGACAGGCATGGTGGTCCACACACTATAATCTTAGCGCTGGGGAAGCTGAAAACAAGAGGGTTACTATGAGTCCATGCTGCATAGTGAGGCCCTGTACCAAATGCATAAAAAATGAATAAATAAAATGCCAACTGAACATAAGGAATGAACAATTAGAATGAAGGAAAATAAAAAAGGAAAGAGAAAAACCATGTATGTATATACACAGGCTAGCTAAGATAGCTGTACTACTGATTTCTACTAATTTTTTGAAGGTCACAAGTAATACTTAAAATTTTTAGTTTGACCCATTTTATATGCTAATATCTATAATCTGAGCAACTACATTGAAGACAGCAATGTGCAATGCAACAACAATTGCTATTCATCTTTTTTTTTTTTTTTTTTTTTTTTTTTTTTTTTTTTTTTTTTTTGTCTTTTTGAGACAGGGTCTCGCTATGCAGTTCAGGCTGGCCTTGGGCTCACTTTCGTAGCCCAGGCTGGTCTCAAACTCACACCAATCCTCCTGCCTCAGCCTCCCGAGTGCGGGGATTAGAGGCGTGCGCCACCACGTCCGGCCTTATTTTTAATTGTGTATCATTTCTAACATTTGCCTATTATTTTTTCTCCTTAAAATAAAAAAAAAATAAAGACCACAACAAAGCTACCTTTAGAGTACTCTTTGGAAACAAGCTTAAGTGATGATCTGTTATTTAAAAAAACCTGTAAACAAACCTCTGCTTGAGTCATATGTGCAGAAAGCCTATGTAGTTCCTGAATATTATTCCCAGTGCTTTGCATGTGTTGTTTTATTTAATCAAATCAGCAGCCTTAGGGAACAAGAACCATTACTCTTATTTTATAGATGAGGAATATGATGGCAAGGAAAAATGTGGTCACAGGCCCCTTGATCAGTGGTGAGCACAGCTAACACCAAGCCTGTGAGTCAGTTATTTCTTTTCGCAATTGCCTCAAGCAGTCAAATCTTCAATACTAATTTACTTAGAATGTTTGGGATAATAAATGGGGGGTAAGAAAGATCTACGGTTTTGCGCACACTGGCATTCCTCAGAACACATAACAGTCTAGCTATACACCTAAGTTGATAGGCTGTTCATTTCCTCCACTACTTTGCAATAATACACAATCTTCCTAATGTAATGAAAATTAATGACTTCTTAGGGTATAAAATCAACATAAAAATAACATTTTATACACTAAAAATGAATAAGCTAACAAAGAAATTTTTAAAAACCAGTTCCATTCACAATAGTTTAAAAAATACCTAGGAATCAACTATAACCATGGAGGTGAAGGACTGATCCAATAAAACTTACAGACAAACTGATAAAAGAATTGAAGAAGACATGAGAAGATGGAAAGATGTCCAATATTTCATGGATTGACAAAATCAAAAACTGTCAAAATGGTCATCTTACAAAATGGTCATCTAGAAATTCAATGTGATGCCCATCAAAATTTTAATGATATTTTCTATAAAACTATAAAAGCAATTCTATAATTTATGTGGGAAAAAAAGAAAAACCAGAACAGCAAAAACAGTCCTAAGCAAAACTGTCATGATATTGGCACAAAGATAAACACACAGATCAATGGAAACAAACAGGCAATGCAAAAATAAACCGAATCAACCAAATAAACAGACAAAAATATCCCCACATGGCTATGGCCCTTCTTGACAAAGGAGTCAAAACAGATTAGAAAAAAGACTGCCTCTTTAGCAGTGTGAGGAAAACTGGATTCCATTTGTAGATGACTGATGCTGGACTATATCTCTCATCTTTCACAAAAATCAATGTGAAACAGATCAAAAACCTAGCTGTAAGAACTGAAACTTTTAAACTGCTATAACCAAACAGTGGGACACTTGAAGCCATAAGCATAGGCAACGACTTTTTCAACAGGGCCCATATAGCACAGGAAAGAGCAGAAAGAATCAACAGAGCGATCTATATCAAGAGTTTTTACACAATACAAGAAACAACTAAGAGAGAGAAGACAGCCTACAGAATTGGACAAAATCTGTCAACCACTCTGCTGACAGGGAGTTATTATTTAGAATATATAAAAAACACAAAAAACTAACACCACAATTAAAAAATCACATAACCCAATCAATAAATGAATAAGTGAACAAACTTCTCAAAAGAAAAAAAAAATATAAGGCAAACAAAGTATATGAAAAAAGTCCAACATCGTTAACCATTATAAAAATACAAAACAAAACTGCACTGAGATTCCATTTCACCCCCAAAAGAATGGCCACCATCACGAATACAAAAAAAAAAAAAAAAAAATGGGGCCCGGCAGGATGGTTCAGTGGTCTAAAGCACCTGCTTAGGAATGCTTAGGCTGCTGCAGGGACCACGGTTCTATCCCTGGCACCACATGCTGCGCCAGCCCTGCCCTCAGGACAGGCTGAACCGGCCATAAAATAAATAAACAAACAAAAGTTCTGAAACAAGAAAAAAAAAATCAAATAAAAATAAATAAAATTCTTTAAAAAAAAAAAAAGAATACAAAAAAATAGTTAATACCAGTGAAGATTAAAGGAGAAGGAACTATTCTACAGGACGTGTGGGTATGAAAATTAGTAGAGTCACTGTGGAGAGCAATATGGATATTTAAAAAACTAAACAAAGATCTACTGCCTGCCCAGATATACTACTCTTTGGTGTACACCTGAAATAATTCAAGTTGCCATGTCATAGGATACCCACATATCTACATGTAGGCCATTTACAATGGCCCAGTTATGGAAAAGTGCCCATGAACAAATGAGTGCATTAAAAATCTGGTGTGTATTTACACAATGAAATATTACTTAGTTTAAAGAAATGAATTATATCATTAGCAGAAAATGGATGAAACTGTATATCATATTAAGCAAGATAAGCCAGAGACAGAAAGATAAATATTGTTTTCCCCAGCATATGGAATCTAAAAAAGATGACATGAAAAGAGAAAGGAGACAATTATGATATTTGTGTGTGTGTGTGTGTCTGTGTGTGTGTGTCTTTTTGAGACAGGGTCTCACTATGCAGTTCAGGCTGGCCTTGAGCTCACTTTCGTAGCCCAGGCTGGTCTCAAACTCGCAGCGATCCTCCTGCCTCACCCTCCCAAGTGCTGAGATTAAAGGAAAGGAGACACTTACTAGAGAAGAAAAAGGGAAAAGGGGGAGAGGGTGTAAGGGAAACTAAAGGGGAGACAGAAAAGAGCTATTAATAATATTAAGAGATCATGATTTTGACATAAATGTATTGAGGTGAAAGGTGTATGCTCCACACATTCCACTAAATGAAATAGTGGTTACAAAACAATTGTCACTGCCCCTTTTTTATTTTCTAAAATGTAACAACATATAGCGATATGAAGAAGTCATCTAGAATGGTGTTCACTTACTGTTTTATCTATGTCTGGGAATGAGATATTGAGTATATTTTTTCTTTTTGTATAAGAGTATTTTTGACTGATAATAGTATGAAATGTTTCTAAGTAGAGAAAATTAAGAATTGCTATGTGAGATAATACATATGTTAATGAGTTTAATTATAGTATTCGTTTTATAACCTACATCAATCTCAAAACATGTTGTATAAGTTAAATATGACTTTATCATTTACTTATACACAAAGGAAATATTTTTAAAAGCGGACGAAAAAGACTGCATGTGGTAGAAATATAAAGAAAAATATAGAAATTATTCATAGAAAAGTCCAGGGTAAAATAGCCTTTCTAGAGGAGGTAAGAAGATGTAGCTGAGAAACATCTTGAAATTGTTCTCTCATCCTTCCTGTGAAAACATGGCTATTCATTGTTATTACAGTATACATTTTTCTTCCCTGTACCCTTACAAATGTGCCTCATTTCATAGTAAAATGTTTTTAAAATAAATTTCATAGGCTCAAGAAAAAATTAATCACTGTTTTGAATTTTTATGAATTAAACAACACAGCATGGTAACATCAAAATGAAAGATGCAAATACCTGGGTCAGTAGCAGAGATAATTGCTCCAAAAAAGAGACAATCTGTGTAATAAAATTTATCAGAGAGCTGCCCCACAATCTTCATGAGCTTCACCACACCATACATGAGATTTCTGTTAAAAAGTAAAGTAAATTAGGTCAGGAAAAAGATATCAAACATGCAAGCAGAGAGGCTGCATGCCTTAAAGAATATTTACGAAAGCAACAGCTAATAAGTATGACCTGCAGTTAACGAAGAAATCCGGGCAACTTAAGCAACTGGGTAATAGAGGAGAAGACACTACAACCTGACATAATATGTAGTAAATTGCTACAAAACTCATTGATTCTGAGAGACTACATTTGCAGTCATAGAAAGGAATGGGCTTAATGAAGCTTGAAGGGGAAAACGAGTTGGTCATAAAGATCCACCCTGTTACTGCCTTCTCTGCCAAGAATGTTACTGCCAACCTGTCCCTGCAAACCTGTTGCCTTCTCTGCAAGGAAGGGAAGAGGCAAACGTCTTTAAATATCTTATTAACACATCAATGTTCACTGACGCAACTGACCACTTGCTTGGTATGGGTCAGATAGGCCAACAGCAAACTTCCTTGTGATGAGCAGAATATGGTCCAACAGGACCTGGAAAGTTCAATTTTTCAGCTACACTGAATCATATTTCCTATATGACCCTTTACAAATTGGGAACAATGAGGAGTATCTTTCAAAAGTCTAGTATGTAAAAAAAAAAAAAAGGTCTAGCATGTGTTACAAGAGTATGTGTGTGCATAAGTGTGTGCACAGCTTCAGGGGTTAAGGATATAAAAATAACCACAAATTAACTCACTGTATTCTACAGTAAACCCTGTAATGATGAGATTTGTGATGAGTACTTAGAACAGTGGATAGGCCAAGCTAGAAGTAAAAAAAAAGTAGTATTTGCAAAATGGAATCCTCATGAGAAGAAATAGTTACAACTTAAAGCTTACCTAGTATGTGGGGTACTATTCCAAACACGGATTTAAGTTTCAGTTCATGTCCATTCTATGGCACAGATTTGATTTTCCCTTTCTTGCTTACTAATGGTTTTTTAATATCCCTTACCTTTTAAACATTTGCTGAAACTAGATTCTCCTGTCCATTTCCCTCTACTACAATCTTAGACTTGGGCAACAAGAGTTCTCGGTAGTCTTTTCCTCTTCTTGCTTCCAAATATCATTAATGCCAAAGACATAAGCTGTGGTTCATCAATGATTTGTCATTTCTTAAAAGATAAACTACAAGTCCTGCTTTCCTTGTCACAACAAAAGACCCTTGCCTTTATCTCCAGGCTTCCATCTATTTCTTAAAAAATTAACTAACATCATTACTACAGTAAGGATTAATGTCCTTTTTCTGTTGTAACATCCTATGTAGGTACCACATAACATTTAGTCATCAAATCTCTCCAGTCTCCTCTTGCTTGAGACAGTTTCTTAGACACTGCTTATTGCTGAGGAACTGGGAAGTTTTGGGGAATATCAGTCAGGTATTTTGACTTTCATTTGGAAACTTTTCTTCTCACAGTTATACTGAAGTGATACTTTTGGGGATGGAAGTTTAGGGAAATGAACCATTCTTATCACAAATATCATGGGCATATACTAGGAACATAATTTATCACTACTGGAATTGACCTTGATTACCTCACTCAAGTAGTATCTTCCATGATTCTGTGTTTAAAAGCTACTATTTTTTTCCTTCTTTTCCAAACCATACTCTTTTTTTTTTTTTTTTTTTTTTTTTTTTTTTTTTTTTTTTTTTTTTTTTTTTTTTTTTTTTTTTTTTTTTTTTTTTTTTTTTTTTGAGACAGGGTCTCGCTATGCAATTCAGGCTGGCCTTGAGCCCAGGCTGGTTTCGAACTTGCACTGATCCTCCTGTGTCAGCCTCCCGAGTGCTGGGATTACAGGCGTGCGCCACCATGCCCGGCTTCCAAACCATACTCTTAAGAATAAGTCACTATGCACAGCCCACGCTCAAAGCAAAGTTGGAATGAAGTATTGAAGTGGGGGGAACTAAGTTATACCTTCTTGAAGGTATGTATCTACAAAAAGTATTCAGAATTAGGCACAGGAGATTTGTCCCTTCTCTCCCATTCATTTATTCATCCAATTATTCATTTTACTCTTGGATGACAATGTAATATATACGCATTATTTACTTTGTTATTCTTTAGCTATTGGGGGTGTGGCCATTACAGGGACTTTCAGATTGGCCCTAGTGTCCCTTTGACATGCCATTCATTTTTCTATTTATATCTCTATTGAGAATTTATTTTCCTTCAAGAATTTTTATGTCTTTTTCCTTTCCCCGGCTTAGAAGAATCCATTTCTATAAGGGACTCTGATTATTTTTATTGGATGATGACAATAGAATCCAAGATCTAAGAACTGGGAGTAATCATATTTTATTTTAATCTTTTATTTTTTTCAAAAGCATATGTTTATCTTCATGGAGAATTGTCACACATACATAACACATGATAACTTCCTTTTTATTTTACCTTGCCTTCCCACCTCCCCCCATCTCTAGATCTCCTTCCCATTCATAGAGTATCTATCTCCACATTTGATATTATTTACTGTTTTTACTTTGATCTTTAAGTTATCTGTACTTTGGTTTTTTCATGTCAGAGAAACTATGTAATATGAGATTTGTTTATGTGTCTGATTCATTTCAGAATTCAGCTTAATTTTAATCTCAATTCTAGTACAAACAGCCATACGTGACTAACAATTACCACACAGGACAGCACAGCTCACCACCCTAACTGCCATCATGTCAAATTCCAAATAGTAGACTCTGTGCACCCATGTGGATCTCATCCCTTCAGGAAATGTGTTAATTTGGTTATATGACAAAGATTTCCTTACCCAATAATGAAGCAAGAAACAGCAGTCCCCAAGAAGGCATATGCCAGAATAGATCCAAGATTTCTGAAAAAGTGTCTCTGAATAAAACAAGCAACAAACAAAAACAGAAGTTACACTGTGACTTTTAATAGTAAGCATAAGAAATACTTAAGTAATTATAACAGAAATTAGTCCTGATAAATGCCATTTAGCCTTAAATATCGTCATTTTAAAACATTCTCTTTGTAGTCATTGAACAATGGGGGTAAAGAGGGAGGGAAGGAAAAAGAGAGGGGGGATGAGGGGGGGTGGAGAGCGACAGAGAGAGAGAGAGACAGAAAGAGAGAATATATTATAGATTTAACCCAAATCATTTTTACTCTATAATTCAGCTAGTTACTTCGATTTCTGGTGCTATTTTCAAAATATTATAAATAGAAGTAAGAAAGTCCCATCCAAAGAGCTTTCTGTTTAATTTGATAGCAGAAAATAGTCATAAATATCCACTTGTGGGGTTTGAACATTTCTTTATATTAATATGGATTACTCTTTGGAACCTGGAAAAGAGGTACAACAGATATAGAAAACAAATAAGAATAGGTAAAGTTCCATTTAAGATGGAATGTTTATATAGAATGACACAAATGACACCAATATAAGAATCAGCAATTACTCAGAAAGACATGGCAAAACTATAACCTTTTTAATACTTGTGCATTCATTTGTCAAGTTAATATATGAACACACATACACACATGCACACATGCATGCAGATTTACTTCTTAGACGTCTGTAAGCCTATGGGATACTGTGACTGTGAGGAAAGTTACACTTTTCTTTGAAATTCTAACCATGGTTCGGACTTCTCAAGGCAAAAATATGTGCTCATTCAACAATCAGAATTATTTAAAAAAAGATAATTAAAATCTCTCAAGCATCCAAATTTAACAAGAACAAGGAATATTTTACCTAAAATATTTCAAAAGACAATAAGGCCCCAATGAGCCAGCTGAGTATTATCAGGGAAAGACAAGGAACAGGAAGAAGAACCCTGCCCGCACCACACAGTCACAACAAAGTAGGGCCAGACAAAGGAAGCTCCTGGCCTGTATCACAGATGGAGAGCTAGAGCTCTCAGCTTCAGCCTTCCCCAAGGCCTGCCCCAGTAGAAGGCTGTCAAGGAAAGGCCAATCCCCTAAGCCACCTGTTAAGAAAAAAATACTGCAAGGTCTTGCCATGTCAACAGTCACCAAATGAGGTGCTGCCTATACAGAGTATGGGCACATTATGTTTGACTTCAAAATCACTGTACTCAGTCTTTTCTAAGACAATATATTCATATACTAATATGTTGTAAAAAGATAATTATATTTCAATAAGCCAACAAATGTGAGCCAACTTCCATTTAAAAACTCTTTGGCTTAATTCATGCACTGCTAATGGTACATCATGGACAAGATACGAGACAAGTGATGCTCATAGGAAGCATCTAGGAATATATTTCAATCCCAGATATGCTTCTCTTGCCACTCAGCTTACATTTGGGTAACTATCCCTGTGATTAATATGAATATATATTAAAGGAAATTAATATTCATGATACTAGCCAAAGCATAATATTAGAAATGTAAATACATTACCAAAATACATTCATGATTAATTCCAGAATTTCTACTCCTTGGAAGACCCTATCCTCTCCCATTGCTCACTGACAAGTATTCACATGTTAGTGCGTTTGTGTGCGTTTAGTGGGGAAGTTTATTAAAAATGAAGGTATCTATAGATGAATTATTTCCCAGATGATGCTCTACATGCAAAAATTACCCACTCTCCATTCATAACTCCAGGAATTAAAATTTTACTGTACCTTGAAGAGATATTCCATTTGTTTGTATATTACATCTAGTACTTAAATGTATACTTTATCATTCACAAATTATTTTTGCATATATTATCCCATCCAGTTCTCAAAATATCTCCAGTATGAAGTTGCTGTTAGCACCATTTTATACAAGGAAAATCTAAGGACTCAGAAAGATGGCATGAATTGTCTGAAGTCATATAGCACCAAAACACAGCTTCAGAACTGAAAAGCCAGTCTCTGGACCCCAGTGCATTTCTCTCGCACTGTCTATGCTTCCCTGTTGCCCAGTTTAACCTTCACTACATCCCTTTAAAGAAAAAAGGACAGGAGGTATCGAATAGAATGCTATATCGATCATTCTATGCCTATTTGGCTACAATACCTAACTGGTGCAGAGTCTACCCTACTCTTTACTCTGAGGTACAGAATAGACAAAAAGAGATGGTGGCATGATCCAATAAAGATTTTCAAGAATCTATGCCTATGGCAGACTACAAGTAAGATTTTCTTTCAGTGAAAATCCCTTTGCTATTCCGGTTCCTAGCATACCAGCATACCATTCTAAGCCTTAGGTTTCTACTCCTTGAAAGACCCTATCCTCTCCCATTGCTCACTCACAACTGTTCACATGTTAGTGTGTGTTTAGTGGGGAAGTTTACCAAAAATGAAGGTTTCCATGGAGGAATTATTTCCCAGATGATGCCCTGTACAAAACGCACAAGTGATAGCACAAAATCAAAGCTAATTCCAATGATAACTATTTCTAATCAGAAAAAAAGCGTATGTTGGCATTGAGGACTATGTGTACACAAGTCAAATGCTCTGCATATAGCTGTTTACAAACCATCAGGTGAATAGTGACATGTCATACATTCAACTGACAATATATTTATTTATTTGTTGACAAATAGGCATTATTTTATCACAATTAAAATTGTATCACCTTTTTCTATTTTTATTACTATTGATAAGAAATAATGATGTGACAGTTTTAAAACATATTAGTACCACATTCCCAATAATTGATACAATGTATATTGTTCTCCTTAGTAGCTATTCAGAGCACAGGATGTAGACATGACAATTTTTTAAATCATTATTGCTATAAAAAATTCTCATTGAACTAAGAGAAAGTAGATGTATACATAGTC